>JAADJG010000209.1:0-98053 GCA_012932025.1 Fusarium austroafricanum
GGGAGTTGAGGGGATTGCGGGGTGGAAGATGCCCCGGCGATTAACCGCTGACGTCAAAGCCATGCGGGCCATCGAAAACCGGGGTGAGATGCAGCCAAGCATGTGACCTGACAGGCGATCGGATAATCATAGCCTCCGGAAGCAGAGGGAGTATCACGTGACATGAGCTTGAGAGGCTGAGATTTTGAGATAGGCATCGCCTGAGCTTGAGGTTGGATAGAGAGAGGCCGAATACGGAATCGATTCGACCACTTCCCACGAGAAACTACCTCAATCCGACCGCCCACGCCTCGCTCAAAATGGTCGGCTCTATCCTCCGCCAATTCTTCTCTCCGGCGACACGCCGTCCCCTCACCACGGCGCTCTCAACACCACCATCCAGCCGACTCTTACAACAATCTCTCCGAACATTCACCACCTCAGCACCCCGCGCTTTCGCCCCCACAACCGCTCGCTCTGCTACATTGAACCAGGTTCTTCGCGGTATTCGAAAGGGAAAGCGCGCACGCCACGCTGTCTCACCTGCGCTGTCCAACACAAACTGTCCAGCTCTCAAGGGAGTGTGTCTCCGAGTCGGTGTCGTTCGACCCAAGAAGCCTAACTCTGGTGAGCGAAAGACTGCTCGTGTGAAGCTCTCTACCGGAGCTGTCGTTACGGCGTATATCCCTGGCGAGGGGCATAATATTCAACAGCACAGTGTTGTGTTGGTGCGGGGTGGACGTGCGCAGGATTGTCCTGGTGTGAGATATCATCTTGTTCGAGGAGCTCTGGACCTGGTATGTTCTCCTCCGGATTGGTCCTTGGTCACAGACTGGCAAATTTCTATACATGTTATACTGATCATTTTAGGGCGGTGTTGCGAGCCGAACAACAAGTCGAAGCAAGTACGGTACCAAGAAGCCCAAGAAGGCCACCGTGGGTTAGATGACTTTCGGATTCGGAACCAAGGGAGACGAATTGGGTTGAGAAGATGGCAAAGCGATGAGACAAAATCCGTGTCAAGACCACATAGACCTGCCTACGGCCATGTAATGATATTGTACACTATTCCCAGCATTTAAAGAAACATTCAAACGATTCCAGAACATTCTTGATTCATTCACTCTACATGACTGACCAAAAGTTGTCCAAAGTACTTTAAACCCAGACGCCTAATGTTGGTTCCCATAAGAACATCCCCTAATGCTAACCCATTGTGTGCAGCCCAGAAAAGACGGAGACAATCTACCGAGCAATACAACCAGTATGATAACGTACAACCTTATACAACCACCGCTTAATCATATTTTGTTTATTGCTGCTTCTCGTAGCCTTTGGGCTTCTCCAGGCCGTTGAGCTCGTAGTATCGGGAAGTGCCTGCGATTTGGTTAGCTTTATATTCTTGAGCATTCCCCATAAGTACGTACAAGAATAGCCCTTCCAGTCAAAGTTGTTATCAGGGTTGCAGTGGCAACGGAGATCCAGGCGTCGCTGCTCATCGGTAGGGCAGTGAGTGAAAGGAACATGGTAGTAGGCTATATCCTCAAAGAAGTGAATCTGCTCCTTCTTGAGAAGAAGACCAGCAGCAATAGAGTGGACAGGGGCATCACCCCATCGCTCGTAGAAGAAACCACCGTCCTTGTCGAGAGACTCAAAGAAATCAAGGTAAGGCTTGCTTCGGAGCCAGGACAAGCTACCAACTTCAAAGTTGGACCACTAATCTCAATTAGTTTTGAACTGACCGATCAGACGAGCTAAACTTACGAAATGGCACTTGTTATAGTTCTCACCGCCGTCGTCACTGAGGAAACGCATGGAGTTGCCCTCAGCGATGTGCTCGGGGTGGTTCTGGATGAATTTCTTGGTGCTGGCCCAGAGGGTGGGAATAGTATCGATGTACTCATAAAGTGACAGAACGAAACTGTACTTCTTGTTGTTCTCGTGCATGACGCGGAAAGGATCGTAGTGGATGTCGCAGAAGAGCTTAACGGAGGGCTCAACGCGCCAGTAGTACTCGTAGTTCATCATGAGTTCCTGTCGGAAGAAGAAACCAGACTCGAATCGGCACATGTGACGGTAGCTGATAGAGTCACCGTAGATGATCTTTCGTTCGTGCATATCCTCGCGGACCTTGCGGGCCTTCTCTTGGTCAATCCACTCGGGGAAAGACCAGTGCTCCTCGGGGATGAGACCATAGTAAGTCTTACCAGAGCAGAGAGAAGTGGTGACCTTCTTGAATTGCTCATCGAAAGGCTTATCGTTAAGAAAGACCCAGTCATAGTTGTATCGGCGGTTGAAACGATCCTCGACCTGGCGAATGGACTCGGCAATCTCCCAGACATCCTGGTTTCGGGCGAGAGTGACAAATGTGGCGTTCATACGGGGACCAGGAGCAGTGCCCTGGAGGTTATTCCAGCCTGGGTCGTTGGGAGACATGGGCATAGCAGCACTCTCGGCCTGTGCAGGAGCGTCTTTGGCGGCATCAGGAGCGGGAACAGCGGGAGTATCACCACCAGCACCAGCACCGTCGCCGGCAGGCTTCTGAGCAGGAGTATCGTCCTTTGTAAGGGCAGTATCTCCCTTCTCGGCAGCGGGGGCTCCCTGGCCAGGGAAGTTGACGTTGTTGCCGGCATCAGGGGATTTGGGAATGGTGCCAGGAGCTTGCTGCTGGTTGCTGGGGCTTCCAGGACCGCCTGGAAAGCTACCGACGTTACCACGAACGGGAATGGTATCGATCTTGGAATTGGAAAAGAAGTAGAACATAGTGAGCGTCTAAAAGGAGTCGAGTTAGCAAGTGGCAACGTCAGCCATCATGAGCATCAGGCCCAACATGAGGTGACGTACGAAAAGCGCGAGCGCAATATAGCGCACGTAGCGCGTATGACCGGCCGCCATGATGAGAAAGGAATTGACGATCAAAATCGTCAGAAAGAAATGTTCAAGTGAAGTGGGAGATTTGGACAGAAGAAAAAGACGATGGATGGTCGAAAGTCGATGTTTCGGTCGCCGCGCACACGGGGAAAAAGACACCTAGAGCACCTAGTGCTAGCAGCCTAGGTAGGTAGGCAGTTAGGGAGCCAGGGTGTGAAGGATCCAGTAAAGAATGGAACTGATTGCCCTGGATATGTTGGGTTGAGCTAAAAAAAGATAGTCCTTCAGCAGGAGCAACAACCACCAATGTTAGTACCGTAAATGATGGAAATAATTTTAAGGAGAGAAAAGAGAGGTACCACAGAATGTAGGATCACTCGTCGCGAATTGAGTATGTTGCGGGGGGGAGTATATGTAATTATAACCTACGAGAAAAGACAGAAACGATTGAATAAATGGCACGCATCAAGTTGCCGGAGAGTGCTGGAATGAGATGAACAACGTGTTCTGGAGAACGGGGCCTTGATCGTTAGACAAAGTCAGGTACACGCAGAATGGAGACTCGACCTAGAGGCAGGAGATGTGAATCGAGTACCTTCAGCAGGGACTTGGTAGGAAAATACCTGATTTTTCTTACTTGAAAACACTGAATGCCAAGTACTCCTCATCAGACTTGTACTTATCATCCCCTGACATCCAGGGGTGCGTTTCTTAGCGCATCTCAGCTTCGATAAATGGCTTCTATGTCAAACTATTGCCGAGTCCAGATGCTTTGAAGTGAATCTAATGACATCCAACAGCAAACCTTTCAGCCTGTGCCATTATCTTCCCGTTTCCGTTCAAAGAAACGTGGTTTCGTTTGTTGTCAAGATTACGACGACATGCAAGACAAGACTGATCTGTTTACAGGGGCCACCCAGCCTTGGAACATCTTCTTGATTCAGATATAACAGCAGCTTTTAAGTTGCGCCATGCGCCTCTTACAGAACGTTTGGAATGAGAGATCGACAATTGTCAAGCCTCGCATCGAGAGGCTTTCTCGGGAGTAAATTTGAGCCTGGATGGAAAAAAGTGCTCCATGTCGAATGCATCACCAGTTTTTCTCGTATAGCTTGATGAGATGGTTGTGCCCCTTTTTGACTTTTCCTGGGCTCGTTTTAGGTTGGCAGCGTGCAGGAGCCTTGCGTGAAGGAACACTGCAACCAGCCTCTAGCAGTTCCAGATTTTTATCCGGTGCAGCCAATTATTTGGTCTTGGCTTCTTCCTCTTGAAGCCGCTTGTTCCGTTTCGACAGTGTATTTGTTGACTCGTCCAAAAGCCTTGAATGGAGTCACTGGGTCACGACACATTTCCTTTGTGGACTGAATGATATCATTTGCGACCCAATTGTGATCGGAGATATTTCGAAGAGCTTATCTGATGGCCTTGCTCAAACTTTAGATGCCAGTACTGCCAATATCTAATCCATTTCTGTGGCCATAGCTTCAAGATGCCCTCCTCAACCTTTGAGGAGAATTTAGTACCTCTAACACATAGAACAATATGAGAAGAAATTTGAATTTAGAAATTAGACCATGTACTTAAAATGACGCAGTAGAACAATATAAGGAATTATGAAAGTCAAAACGTCATTGAGGCTATTGGCAACTGCATCCTTATTAGAACTCCCCATCAATTATGAAAATAGACTTCACGTGAGATATCACGTGTACATATGCACCTCCTCCCGCATGTGGGGGAAGCAGGCTTGGAGAACAACGTTGGCACTTCGTCGCATCATCGTCGGCATCAGAGCTTCGCCGCGCATCAACACCGCAGTCCGCTCCCTCCCAAGCGGCTGTACTACTTAGACGATCACAAAGCTCACTGATAGAGTTTTCGATTTCTTCCAGCAACCTTTCTACAGCCGGCATAGCCTTACCTGCATGCTTGGCCACGATACAAACTTCTTGAACCCCATATACTGGAAGACATCATGATAGATTTGTGCGCGCTGAACAATCCTGATCATATCTCATTCTCTTAGTGGTGAGTGGATTTATCTCAGCTGTCGCTCTCCAACCCTGCTCGCTCCCCCCGGCCATTGCTGGATATTCGTGCCTGAAGTATCCCTCGACGACTCTCGATCAATGGACGAAACCAGTGGTGATCAAATGATTCTCAATGCGAAACCTCTGGAAGATCAATCAGAGATCACAAAAGAAAACACTTTCTTTCTACGTCGCAAAGAATACGTGCTACATGGTAGAGAACAAAACAGAATTGAATAATTCCCACACCAAGATCAGCATACCCTATGAACGACAGCTCAGGCAGAGAATGAGGACAAGCAAGAGATGAAACCTAACACCATGGCGATCCCAATCATTGTGTCAAATTATTGCACAAGCATTGGGACAGGAGCTTCAGATGTGACTCAAAAGTCAATGGGGCGTTTTCTGAGGATCTCAAGCGGGGCACGGAGCTCATAGCGACTACATTTTGGCTGGCGTTGGTACTAATTTCTTTCATAGTACAATCGACGTCCACTTGCCCAAATTCTTTCAAAATGTCCTTTTTCGGCTTCGATAATACGCGCCATAACACGGCAGCGCCTGGCTTTTCTCAAGCTCACGACCCATTTGCTGGGTTGTCAGGCAGGGAAGGAGACGATGATGCTCTCGACTTTGAGGAGACGTATGACGGTCTTGGAGATCAGCTCGAAGAAACCGGCGACGCTTTCAACGACGATACCTTCGGAGACAGTGGTCCGGCAGTTTCCCGCAATGCTGGAAAGGATTTCGACTTCTTTGGTCAAACAGCCAAGGTTGCTGATGCCATAGAGGAGGAACATCTTCGCTACAATCGCCAGCAACCAGCAGCCAAGCCCGCTGCTTCTGCCCACGCCTCTTCTTCTGCTCACCAGTATGCCTCGGTGGACTACCAGTCCTACTACTCTGGGCAACCTTACCAGCAACAGTCTTATCAACAACAGCCTGTGCGATCTGGTTACGAGAAGTATCGCGAGCCCGAGCCACTCCCTGATCTCCATGTCGACCGAAGCATCTGGGGGATTGGACCGTCCAAGCCAGCTCAACAAGAATCACCTGCCCCTGTTCCTGCAGCTCAGCCTGCCCAGCATGCGTCCAGCCGCAAGGTCATGAGTTTGGAGGAGGTCGAGGCCGCCATGCGATCTCAGCCTAAGCAACAGACACCACAGCCCCATGCTGCAGATCTCTCCTACCAGCAGCCTCCCCCAGGATTCGCTGCTCACCAGCATCAGGCTCCTCAATCTCATGCTCAAGGCCATTCTGTGACTATTCTCCAGAGGCCTCAAAGCACCCAGTCGAAGCCCACGCCGCCAGCCCCAGGACTTCGAGGGACTCCCGCCCAGCATCAGCAGCAGCTCCATGCTAACCCGACCCAGATTCTTCAGAATCCCAACCGCACCGGCCCAGATGCTCATGTGCCATCCCAGCATGGTCATCACTCAAAACAGTCCCATGGTGCTATTCCCAATGCCGCCCAGTTGCAAGCTCATCCCCAGATGCAACAGATGTCGGAGGAAGAGAAGGCAGCATATTTAGATCAAGAGACAAAGAGGGCCAAGCGCAACCACAAAATTTGGCTTTTGTCGAAGGACAACGGTTTGATGACTCCCCAGGACAAGAACTTCATCACCCGTATCCAGCTCCAGCAGCTCGTTTCCGCTACCGGCAATCCTGTTGAGGGATCTGATGCCTCAATTGCCGAGGACTTCTATTACCAAGTCTACAGCCACATCCGAGCTGGCCAGCGCCAAAACCCTAGTCAACCTCTTAGCAACTTTGCGCAAACTTACCTCTACCAGACCGGCAGCCGCCAAGGTGGTATGCGCCGACACGGACGGCCTGCTGAGAATCATTTCCAGCGAATGGAGCAACAGGTGCAGCGTGCTGTTGAAGCTGCCAAGAACAAGCCTAAGAACCCTCAGTTGGTCATTGCAGGAAGTTTAGGAAAGATTTCCTTCAGCAACGCCAAGACACCCAAGCCTCTTCTCAGCATCAAAAGAACTGAGAGCGAGCATCAACGGCCAAACAATGGCAAGAAGGGATCCAGCCTTGACAGAAAGACGATCCTGCGAAATGTTGAGAAGGTTTACCAGACCCTTATGCAGATCGAAGACCATGTTCGGCTTATCCCACCTCCACTGACTGGTCCTGACGAGGAGCTTGAGAACAAGCACAAGGAGTGGGCTGCCATCCTGGAGACATACAATGCTAAGCTCTGGGAAGAGCTCAAGGTCCACGAGCAGATTGGAGTTGTTGTTCCTCACCCATTCATTGCTTTCCTGTCCTGCGCCAAGGGCGAGAAGGCCATCCCTCGCCTTTTCCCTCATCTCTCTTTTGAACAACGAACCACCATCTTGACCATGATTATCTACCATCTCGACCAGTTGGATGTTGTCCAGGGTGCTGCTATTACACCCGGTGAGGTGACTACAATCAACGCCCGAATGCGAGAGAAGATCGAACTTTTCATCTCTACTGTCATGCCATCACTGATGCAATACTTCAACGACACTGGCCTGGATATTGTTGATGGTGTTTTGAATCTGATTGCCACAAAGCTCAACGTCGATCTCATTGCTAGATCGAGAATTGGTGTGTCCATGTTGACACTGATTCTCAGTCGTGCCGTGCTCCTCAAGCAAACAGGCGCCGGCACACCTGAGCAGTGGGACAACTGGTAAGTCTACTTTCAAGCGTATTGCGTTACTTTCACTAACACCTGCTAGGGATCGAACATTTGAAATCTTGTTCAGCAGGCTTGAGCCTTCTCTGCCTTATATCTTCCCAGGCAGCGTCAACACCGGAGAAGATGTCTATGTATGGCAACTTCTCGCAGCTATGGGTGTCAGCGCCACACACGATCAACAAACTCGCTTGGTCCTTGCTGTCAAGGACCGTGTTCTCGACACTGTCACTGTTTCCAAGACGCTACCTCCTGCTATGGGAGCGGAGCGCCTGAATAGTGTTAACCTGTTCATGCGATCCATCGGTTTAGATGTCGAGCTTCTCCAGTAAACACATGTTTCATTGGCAAACATGCTATTGTCGGTGATTCTTGGGCTTTTCTTGGGCTGGCATATAGGAGCACTCGAGAAAACCGGGATAAGCAGGATGCAACACAACATAACAAACAGAGTTTACTTGCTGGCGAAAGAATATTGGGAGCGATGCAGCGGAAATGCATACTGGGTGTACAAAATTCTAAGCAGCGACACAGCGAGTACTCAATGCGTTCGTAAATACCGGCACTGCTGTCGGATGATTATTACTCATGGAGAGAGTTTGGGAGGACTCTTGTCCGTTGAGGAATTAGGTTATATCGTATTCCTTGAAAATTTTACGCGTTTTTGGCAAATCATTTCCACCCTGCGCTGTGACTGTTTTGTATTTCTATTGGTAGACCCGTTTACGCCGTCCAATGCAACCTACCTATTTGAAGTCACCCAAATTTACTCCTCAACATCAGACGTCGGCTCTCATCCATCAATGTTGGCCGTCTTTGAACTAGCAGCTCGAGGCTTTCCTCCTCGTCGAGCAACACCTCCCGCCGCTCCACCTCGTGTTCGAAGCTTGGGCTTCCGTGTCTCTTCCGACTCTTGTGTAGGCTGCTCCGGGTGCTTGGGGGGAGCGGCTGGTTTAGGATCTTCCTTGACAGTCTCAAGCACCGGTTCTGGCCTTTTGATGCCACTAACAGCCTCGAGAAGATCATCATCATCCCACCGACGACCAAACTTGGGAACGGACTCCTCGAGTGGCTGCTCACTTTCCTCGGCGTCATCGGCCTTCTCTCCTTCTTCTGCACCTCCTTCTTGGGTAGGACGCAGGAAGAGACTTTCGTTATAAACCTCCCATGCAGCCTCCTCGTTCTCATCTGTGTAGTGCATGGTGCGCCAGTGTTCTGTCTGAACGGACCGTAGACGGTCGGCCATGGTTTCCATCGTAACGGTATCGCCATCTCCAGTGGCCTTCACGGTCATATGAATTGCGCGAGCAGTACCGCCTGCTGCGCTGGGGGCTGAGTCTTTGGTGGCTGCGGCTTGGCGTTCCTGCTGGACGGTAGCGTCGATGTGATGAAGTTGAGGGCGCAAATGGACAAGTGATGATACAGGTGTGAGATGTAGGTCCTCTGGGAAAGGTGTCAGGAAATACATGGACTCGTAAGAGTTGATATGACTTACTGCCTTGGAAGACACCGACCATGTGCTGAACTTCCTTGTACTCAGGATACTGACCACCAAGAGTCTGTGTCCTAAGCACCTTATCCTGCCTAACGGCCTCTGCCCAATCCATATTCTCCTCTTCATCTTCAGCCTTCTTCCTGCCGCCTCGAGCCTGAACCGTTCCGAATCCAAATCCACCAGCTAGACCATGACTACCGCCATTCTTGGTCGCCATAGAAGCATGCAATGTCTTTCCCCACTTAAGTCCCTTCTCGCGATCATAAGCGACGGTGTTATCGAGGGGTACATCGACTTCGACCATGCCAGCTTGTGCCTTCACGCGCAGCTCGGTTGGCGGAGGTCGGGGTGCGTCATCGGTGCGGTTGGGATGCTGGAGGACCAGTAGACGGCGACCTAGAGGAAGCGATGGGTTTATGAAGACATTGTAAGTTGCGGTGACGGGATCATCGTCTTCGGAGTCGTCTATTGTAGTGGGATTGTTGGCTGTGGAAGGCTTAAGGCTGGGGTCAATGTCCATCTCGTCGACATCCATTGAGGCTGTAGGAGCCGGAGTTTTCGATATAGTAGACATTATGGGGAGATAAGAAAATATATTGAAACCTTGTGGAAAAGATTGCTTTGTCAACAATCAAACGAGGGCTCGATGTTGCCAGTCGCTCGAGATCGGATTATGAGTCGCTCTTTTGAGTTTGCTTTGCGATAGCCACTATGCGCAGCTATATGCAGTAGTCTCTAGGGTCAAATATCAACTCAAATGTGGTATGCTAGCTTTCAGTGGATGTCTGAAGCTTCGCAGTTCATGCGACAAGATTTATATGCGAAACAAGTCAAGGTCGAAGGTTAGAAAATCTAGAAGTCAGAGAAGCTGAGAGGGGCCATCCATCGTGGAGAAATTTCCATGTTTGTCCCCCGCCAAAGTTTGGTTCGTTATCTTATCAATGCTTCAAAGAGTCCAGAGACAACAATGAGTCTCCCAGATAGCCAGCCAGAATTGATATCAGATCCTTAGACTATCAACGAATGAAGGAGGTGATATTCGATGCCTCGGCGTTTCTCTTTAAACAATATAAATCCTCAGCATTTTAAACTCCATTGATACCACCAGATATACAGCTATGAACCGATGAGAAACAAACTGATTCGTATATGGCGAAATTCGTGGCCCATAAATCGAATAGAATAACATTAAAACGTCTATCGGTTCTTCCCGCGGTCGCGTCGTCCGCCCTCCAACACCTTGACTCTCTTGTTGAATCTCTCTCCAATACCACCACCCATACCACTTCCACGAGGTCCATCCGTTGTGTCGATACCGCGTTTTCGGCTCTTGTCCAGAAGGGCACGAACATTTCCACCAGACTGCTTGCGCTTGGTGAGGCGATCGATACGGTCGACACCTTCTCCCAGATTGTGCCAGTCTTCGCCGCCAAACTGCATACGGCCGCTGCGGCCAGCCTGCTTCGCTTTCTGAGCGCGGTCCTTCTTGCTCTCCTTGGGAAGCCGTGTGAAGTTCATCTCTTCGTATTCGCGGCGCTCCATCTCTTCCTTTCTCTCAGCGTCGGTCTTCATCTTACGGCCACCCTGGACAATTGTAGTGCCAATACTGGGTTCGGCCAGGGGTGCGGTGGAAAGCTCTGAAGCAACAAACTCCTCCATGGTGTGAGACTTGCCAGGGCGGCGGTCGTACTTCTCGCGCCGTTGGGGCGCATCCATTGTTTTGCGATCTCTCTTGGGTGGGCGATACACGCCCGAAGCCCCTCCGTCACGCTCAGCGCGGCGAGCGGTAACATCGTCCGCCATGGAACCAAAGTTTCCAGGCTTGTGAGACAGTGCTTCGGCATCTGCCTCCTCCTCCTCTGAGTCGTCCTCTTCTTCCTCAGAATCCGATCCAGCCTCAGCCTTGGCCTCTTTAGCCTGTCTTTCGCGCTCTGCATCGTCTGCCGTTCGCAGGAATCGATCAATCGAGAAACGCAGCTTCTCTTCCAAGGGTCGTGCTCCTCGCTCGAGGTAAAGTCGCAGCTCAACCAGCTTTGCCCTGACAGATTCGTCGAGTTCGGAGTCGTCTTCATCGGCCTTATCCGAGTTTGATTTGGAGTTGCGTAGCTTGAGCAAGATCAAGAAGACCAGGTTTTGGAGGTATGAGAGAAGGAGCTCATTCTTAACGTCGAGCAAAGAAATACCATCCTTCTGGTGCTCAATAGAAGCGAGTTTGGGTGTGACCTCAAGTGCTGAAGATAGCGACTGAGTTAGCGACGTCAGAAGCGCCGGCAATGTTGTAGGGGCTGCCATATTGACCTGTTCGTCTGAGATGGTAAACCTCTAAACAAGAAAAGCGATGTCTTGACAAAAAGTTTGGAGCCCTTCCAACTTTTTAGCGGGGCATTCTTGGCTTGGCTCCACAAACGCCACAGATCGATCCCCTGCCTCGATTCGTGGCTCACCTCACCACTGACTAAGCTTTGTCTATTTGGAACTTGGCCAGATATTACAGCAAAGTGCATTGAAGCTCCCTGTTTGACACTCACTCACGCAGCTCTTCCGCCGGCTTAATTCACCACACAGTCTTTTATTTCATTGGCAAACCAAGATAACAGCAACAATCGAGTATAGTTCTCAACAGTTGCTCATTTTTTAATTTATTTGTCTGGTTACCTCATTATTGCGGGTCGCGCAAGTCGTCGTCAGCTTGGAGCTTTGATACGACAGCTTCACTTCTCGGCTTTCGCAACCCTCCTTTGTTAACCTTCATTGGTCTTCGCATGACCTAACTTTTCGACATGCACCTCCGAGACCTTGCGCCTTCGACGGCGCTCCTCACCTCGTTGCTAGCTATACCTCAGCTAGCTTCCGCCTTCTACCTCCCTGGTGTCGCCCCAACTACATACAAAGAGGGAGATAAGGTTCCGCTCTACGTGAACAGCATCAAGCCCGTCGATCGCTCCCAAGATCCGCGACTACACGCCGTTGTCTCATACGACTACTATCATCCTGCGTTCCAATTCTGCCAACCCGAGGGCGGCCCCCAATATGTATCGGAAAGT
Source organism: Fusarium austroafricanum (assembly GCA_012932025.1). Taxonomy (NCBI): domain Eukaryota; kingdom Fungi; phylum Ascomycota; class Sordariomycetes; order Hypocreales; family Nectriaceae; genus Fusarium; species Fusarium austroafricanum. The sequence goes on from JAADJG010000209.1 coordinate 12,103, forward strand.
CTCGGTAGTATTCTCTTCGGAGACCGTATCATGACTTCTCCCTTTGAGCTTATCATGGGCAAGAACGAGACCTGCAAGCCTCTTTGCGAAGTCACATATCCGGAGAAATCGGTCAGCTTCGTCAAAAGCCGCATCGAACAAGGCTACAGTCTGGAATGGCTTGTGGACGGCCTGCCAGCTGGTCAGGAAGTGCTGGATCAGTTGACTGGCACTACCTTTTACAACCCCCGATTCTTGCTGGGCCAGGACGATAAGGACGACAACATTCTTTTCAACAACCACTACGAAATAGTCGTCGAGTATCACGAAGTTAATAAGGATCCCAACCAGCGCCGCGTCGTTGGCGTGGTTGTACAGCCGAGTTCCAAGGAGTATGGCGGCAAGGCTGATTGCGCCAATCACCAGCCCATCGTACTGTCTGGAAAGGAGCAGCATGTTGCTTTCAGCTACAGCGTGTTTTGGCGCAAATCCGACACTGCCTGGGCCACTCGCTGGGACAAGTACCTCCACGTGTTTGACCCCAAAATCCACTGGTTCTGGCTTATCGATACTGCTATTATCGTTATTATCCTCGTCCTTACTGTCATGTCCATTCTGGTCCGCGCTCTCAAGAAGGATATCGCACGTTATAACAGACTCGACCAGATCGATCTCGATGACTTTGGCGGCACCTCAGTTGTTGAGGATGGTGTTCAGGAGGACTCTGGCTGGAAGCTGGTTCATGGCGATGTCTTCCGAAGCCCTTCGCGACCCCTTTTCCTCTCTATTCTTGCAGGCAATGGCGTTCAGCTGTTCTGCATGACAGGTTGCACTATTCTGTTCGCCCTCCTTGGATTCCTGTCTCCTTCAAACCGCGGATCGCTCGGAACCATCATGATTCTCATGTACACTGTCCTCGGCTTCGTTGGTGGTTATGTCTCTGCTCGAACTTACAAGGCCTGGCAGGGTGAGAACTGGAAGTTGAACATTGCTTTGACCCCTATCCTGGTTCCCGGCAGTGTCTTTTCTAGTTTCTTCCTCCTGAACCTCTTCTTGTGGGCCAAACAATCATCCGGCGCGGTTCCTTTCACAACCATGCTCGTCATTGTCGCTATCTGGTTCATCATCTCGATTCCTCTCTCCTTTGGTGGTTCCTGGGTCGGATTCCGCTCTCCTCAGTTCGAGCCCCCTGTCCGTACCAACCAGATTCCTCGACAGATTCCTCCTGTGAGCACTTATCTCAAGCCCGTCCCTAGCGTGCTCATTGTCGGCCTCCTTCCCTTTGGAGCTATCTTTGTCGAGCTCTTCTTCATCATGAACTCCATCTGGTTCAGCAGAATCTACTACATGTTTGGCTTCTTGTTCCTCTGCTATGGCCTCATGATCGTTGTCTGTGCTGCCGTCACCATTCTCATGGTGTACTTCTTGCTATGCGCCGAGAACTACAACTGGCAGTGGAGGTCTTTCCTCGCTGCTGGTATGAGCGGCGGCTATATCTTTTTGAACTGTCTTTTGTACCTTGTTACAAAGGTCAGAGTGAGTGGATTGGCTGGCATTGTGCTCTACATGGGCTACAGTGCTATCATCTCTTTTCTCTTCTTCATTCTTACTGGTGAGTTGCCTCCTCTCCCATTCTGGTCGCATTATTCTAACTCTCACAGGCTCAATTGGCTACTTTGCCAGTTGGTGGTTTGTTCGCAAGATCTACTCATCCATCAAGATTGATTAAGGGGCAGGCTTGCACCAATTATGACAGAATGGATCATCAACGACAAGTGACTAATGAACAAGAGACGGAATGTGGTGTTTGTAAAATACATGTATGACCAGCGTCTGGAATTTGTGTTTACCGTGAGCCGTGCCTTGAATTGCAAACAAGGGCAAAACGGCGAGATCATGGTGATAAGTGTCCGTGGTGTTGCATCAGTACGCTGCGAGTACGGAGCAGATTCATTTTCATTTAGACGGATATCAAAATCAGGCCTGGGCCAACAGAGCTGGGCCACGTTGGTTATTGACGAGGGGTGTTGTTCTGCACCATTTTAAGCTTACTATAGATATCAAAATTCAATTCGTTGGCGTATCTGCTCTCGCTTAATCATCGTCGTCATCGTCATCCAAATCATCTAAGTTGGTAAACTGGAATTGCGCCTTTTGTTGAGGCGGACCAGTTGGGCTTCTTTGTTCGCCAGGGCCAGCAGGGCCGCCGACCAAGCTTGCGCGTCTCCAAGCGTCTTCCTCTTTCTTCCTCTGCTGTTCCCTTTCAATGCGCTGGCGCTCGCGTTCCTTCTCGCGCTCTTCTTGTGCAATGCGGTCCTCCTCTTCCTTTTGCTTCCTCTCCTCTTCTTCGCGACGCTTGCGCTCTTCCTCCTCTGCAGGGTCGTAGCCCTTGGGGTCAATGCCCTGCTCCAGCAGACGTTGATTATCAGCCAGGGCACCAGTGCCCAGCTGAAAATCGCTTGGCCAGGGAAGGAAGGTGCCGTCGGTCACAGACTTCAAGCGCTGAATCCACTCGATTGGGAGGGTGGTGTTGGCAGACATGGAGGACTGCTGGGTCGCAGGTTCTTGGGAAACAAGCGGTGTGCCGTTCATAACTGCTGGACTTTGGACTTGAGAAGATGGAGGCGCAGATGGTGTCATAACTGATGCTGCTTGCGATTCAGGTCCTGGTGTCTGGGCGCCTGGTGTCTGACCGCCTGGCGTCTGGTCATCTGGTGAGGGTGGTGCAGCATTGAGGGTGCTTGCGGGAGGCAGAGTCGTTTTACTGATTCTTCGAGCATAGTTGAGGAGTTCTTCGTAGGTGATAGGATTGCTAGGACCAGAAGGAAATGTGGTAGTTTGTGTAGTTACGATATCCTTTCGAGTGGTCGCGAGATTGGAGAGTGTGTCACGGATCTGCGCATCAAGAGCTGCCGAGGACTCGCGCAACTGTTGAATGCGTAAATAATTATTCTGATGGGTTTGGACTGAGATGGTGGTTAGTTATAGACCAATTGTTTGCTGAGCAATGGTGAGCTACCTTCTTCCAAGCCTCTGCTCAATTCTTTGTCCGCGGCGTTGAGCTCATCACCTTGCTGGGTAGAAGGGTGATATTTGGTAACGGAGTCAATCAGATTTGCGAGAGCTTTCTCTAATCGCTCGAAGCGGCCGTCTATATATGTATCCATCACAAGTTCGTGGCAAGTGAGTAGAATGCAGAAAAGTTATCAGTAAGTAGATAAAAGAGAGAGAAGATCTAAAGGCAAGGCTGCTCCAGCAGGTCGAAGCTCAAAGGTCAGAATGGGTCCTTGATCTGTGCCATCATTGGTCGGCTGGCTCAGAGCTTCTTTTCAGGCCTGAGGCCAAACAAACCCGATCTTTCCCGTTCGGCAAACTCGCGCAACCAATTCAAGGCCCTTCTTTTACGACGACGGCATCGACGAGCGATTGCACGACGAAACAGGCTTCCACCGCCCTACAATCCAAGATGGTCTCTTACGTACGTCTGAAAATGTCGATCTGACTGCCGAAACCGGGCTATCAACATTTGCCAATGGCTCAAGGCGTCTTCAACCCAGCGTGCAAATAACTGACCTGATTCTCATAGACTCCCATCCGCATGGCGGAATTCAAGAGCAACTACGGTCCTAAGTACGTTTTATTCTTCCAACATCACCGATACATCGAATTCGAAGCATACCGAGCGAACTGCGACTTCAGAAATTCGATGCAACGGCTTTATTCACAATAGAGACGTTGGCTAATACTCGAAATAGGTACCATGCTCAGCCCAACCTTGCTGGCTTCACCGCACAGTCTGCCTTCAGAATGTGAGTTCGAATCTCTTAACCGCAAGCACGATCGAGAAGCGAGCATGCGAGCGAGTCGAATCTTCAAAATCCCTTCCGTTTCTCCGAAGTCATTGGATGATGAACCGCGGCTGAGATGGCTATGGCGGATAGAGAATTGGAAACAACATCGACGGCTTTTCTTTACTCGACCGCCGATTGTTATACTATGGACAAATACTGACTGGGTAACAGCGGCTCCCGTCTGGCTATGTACGGTGCCCCCGCCGCTGTTGGTGTCCTCCTCTTCGCCAACGGTATCCCCCGTGTGCAGCGCGACATCCTCCAGGTACGAGCTGAGCCTCTGATGGCCAACTATTGACCGTGATATTAACTCATGTATAGAAGATTCCTTTCCTTGGCAACTACTTCCGAAAGGAGATCCATCCCGCCGACAACGTAAGTCTTGTTCATTTTCCAGGCCATTGAAATTACTCACTAACACTCTGTCTAGCCCTTCTAAATTATCTGGTAGATTGATGAAGATAGAAGTTGTTCAGCGCCCGTGCCGGCTCTCCCTGTATAAGATATTCCAAATAGACATGTTCTGAGCCTTGAATTTCGAATTTAGCTGTGAAATGTCTAGCCTCTGATTGGCTGATGTTTAAATGGTCAAGCAGAGCCATTGTGCAAATATCGACAAGTAATGAACTTGTTTATGTAAACCATGTCTAATAAAGAAGAGTGCTTCTCCTTGATAGTCTCTTTTATTTTGTCGGATACTTTCAAATTGCTTCTAACAATACCTTGGACTTGGATCTATCGTGTTGTTGGTGTTCCACTCATTGAGCTACAGTGCACATAACTCACTGCGAAACACTGTCTTCCCCCTACAAGCAACTCAAGCTTATACAGTCTCATGGTCTCACACTGACTTCCGCCATTCAATTGATACATAACTTCTTCTTTTAAACTTACTTTACTCTACTTCCATAGTTCCCCTGCTTGCAATGGGAAAGGTATATTCCCTTTCAAACTGAACTCTACGCAACTCGGCCGACTTCTGGTGAACACTTGTCAAGATGGAGCTATCAGGATACTGGACAGCAATAGGCCTCATCGCTGTGCTACCTCTTTTCTTTTGGCCTTCAAAGAATCAGGGCTCAACTTCTCACTTACTCTCTTTTTTTTTCTATTTCCTTGCTGTAGCTGGTGTTTCCTGGCTGCGCCTCGTCTCAGCACTGGTCCCTGAGCCGTACTTGGTATGCTTTGTCTTGCATTATCGCCTATCACCAATATATTAACGAAACTTAGGATGAAGTCTTTCATATACCCCAAGCACAGAAGTACTGCCAGGGGAAGTTCCTGGAGTGGGATGACAAGATCACCACTCCTCCAGGCCTGTGAGTTTCGATCCGCAATGCCCTCCTCCTTCACCTGCTGATTGAAATTCAGCTATCTTCTCTCCCTCCTGATACCTGGAGTTATCCGTCCTAATAGATCACTAAGCGAGTACGTCTGCAATGTCAGGAGCTTACGGGGTACCAACCTCATCGTTTTGGTGGTACTCACTTATTTAGCTATGCAATGCCGCCGGAAGATCGAAGCACGTCTCTACGAAGCTCACTCCTCTATCAGGCTGCGCAATACTTCACAGTATGCACTTCATACCGCATTCAACATCGCCCTATTCCCCCTTATATTCTTCTTCTCTGGACTGTACTACACTGATGTTGCGTCCACTGCAGCCGTTCTCGTCGCGTATCTGAACCACTTGGTGCGCACTGGACGGGATCGAAGTTCGCTCTCAAGCGATCTTACGACAATATTTCTGGGAGTCCTCACCCTGTTCTTTCGCCAGACAAATGTTTTCTGGGTAGTTGTGTATATGGGCGGCTTGGAAGCTGTCCATGCTGTCAAAACGTTGCGACCAGAGCGGGTTGACCAGCCTGTCATCACAACACTATTTGAGCAGATCAAGTACTTTGCTTGGAGATACTCTGTTGGAGATATTCACGACCCGCCACTGCACATGATGTTCCCAGATGGCAAGTTAGATTCTTTTAACAGGCTGCTTCATCACTAACTGAAAATCAGATATGATCTTCTGTGTGCTAAGTTTGGGTATCGCAGCGATCTGCAACCCATTCCGCGTCATTAGACAAATCTGGCCTTATATTACTGTTCTTACCTCATTTGGCTGCTTTGTCACTTGGAACGGTGGTGTTGTACTTGGTAAGTTCTTCGGATCGACTGGTATGTCTGTGGCTAACAAGGAGTAGGCGATAAATCCAACCATGTCGCAACCATTCACCTCCCCCAGATGCTCTATATCTGGCCTTTCTTTGCCTTCTTCTCTCTACCACTTCTCATTCCATACGGTTTCCCTCTTGTTAATATGATACTTCGGATGCTTCCTTCCGCCCCTTCAGTCAGGTGGCTTGCACCATCTAGTGAGCCTGGCCCTGAGGCGGAGACGGAGACAAGACCACTGTCTGCCTCATTTTCATCTAGCAAGGCCCGGGCCTCAACTAAGCAGGTCTCCTGGAGTGGCTCTACGAGAGGGCTAGCGGACGACCGTTCGAACATTAATCATTCACAGCCGTCGAGTGCCCTCAAATCCTTCAGTCTTATATTTGGTAGTGAGATCATCCTCTGGCCTCTCTACCTTGTCGCGACCATCCTGCTCTCAATTGCTATCGTTCGCTACAATACCATTATCCACCCCTTCACTCTGGCTGACAACCGCCATTATATGTTCTACGTCTTTCGGTACACCATCCGACGCGCTTCTTGGATCAGATATGCCCTCCTTGTTCCTTACACATTGACCCGTTGGATGACTTGGGGCACTATCTCAGGCTGTTCGCAATGGTTCCATATTGCTCATGGATCTGCTTGCTCTGCATATGAAAGGGGAACAGCAAGTAAACCTCCCTTCCTGAGCCATCCTGCATTCATCAACTATGGATTATCCCCACGTCAAACAACTGCTGCCTTTCCAGCTGAGGTAACGGATGCTTCCCAAGCTGCTTCCGAGCAGCAGGAATTGAACAAGGCATTAGAAGAAGACCCTCTTCTAGCTTCTATTGAGCCGGCTTCCACGTCGACCGGCCTGATCTTTCTCCTCGCCACTACGTTGTCACTCATGACAGCTCCTCTGGTTGAGCCACGATACTTTATCATCCCGTGGGTAACATGGAGGTTGCTTGTACCTGCATGGAGACTCCACGACCATGATTACGGCAATGGTCTTGCTGCTAGACTATCAAGACACTCAAAGGCCAAGTCCTTGTATCAGTTCTTCCAACGCTATGACCTGCGTCTTATCCTTGAGACACTTTGGTTCATCGTTATCAATATAGCGACAGGCTACATCTTCCTTACCAAGCCTTACCTTTGGAAAGCGGAGGATGGGACAGTGCTGGACGACGGTCGGCTTCAGCGGTTTATGTGGTAGACACAAAATGGAATCGGTTTGTGGAATGCGAGTTGCAAAGATACTCTTTTTGTATTTTTGTCTCAGTAGGCATTTAACCCTCATATCGCTGGGAATTCATTTCATGCCAAATGTAAAATATACCCTAACACTGAACGCCATACCCATGGCCTAACCCAGACCGATCCGTGACCAAAACATACCCAGTTTCATATCGATCATACCAGATCCATCCATGAAGTGACCCTAATGTGCTATGTACTGGAAGGGTGGTCTCATGCAATGAGCGATTCATGTCCGTATCTTCCCTTCCCAGCCATCGTATGAAGAATAATTGTCAATTGTCGTCAAATGATGCAGCTTATAAACTCAGACGATCCAAGCTCAAGCCATCATTACTTCTCACGCGGCGAACAACGCCAAGCTTAAAGAATTTCTCTTCACCGCCGGGTGTGCGTCCACCGATATACCATTTATCAGCACCTATCACGTCTCTAAAGCCTTCACTGCTGCTATCACTCCCACGTCGGCCAGAGGATCCGGGAATAGGAATGGCGGTTCCGTTGCTGGGAGAAGTTGATGTTGATGGTGAGGAAGAAGTAGTGTTGCGAGGAGGGCGGATGGCGACACTGGAAGTCGTTGGTTGTTGTTGAGATTGTTGATGATGGTGGTGATGATGTGATGTTGAGGCAGATGTCGAGTTTGAAGGAGCTGAAGTTGTGGCAGTTGCTGTAGTAGATGTGGTCGTCGTTGTGGTATCTCGGGCGTGCTTGTTTGGTTGATGTTGATGCTGGGAGGTAGTCGAGATAGTAGGGCCTTGAGGACGGAAGGCGGCGAGGAAAGAAGAGAGGAAATATGGTCGTTGTGAAGGCATCGTGAGATTATCAGTTGATATGATGTGATGTGATGCGGTAGGATAGAGAGGTCGGTGGTAGGACTCGACGAGTAGCCGAGCGACGGTCCGGATCAAGCAGCGTCGATTTGTGTGTATGTTCGGAAGATGTCGAGATAGTAATCAAATGCGCAGTCAAGAGGGAACCAGTCCCTTGTAATCCTCATGTATTCGTGTTTCGTGGCCAACTGACGTAGTAAAGTGAAGCAATTGTTTCTTCACAGTGATGGGATGAAGAGTGGAGTCGAGGCTTGCAAGAGAAACAGTGACAGTCTGGGGAACGCAGCGGTTTATCGTGCCTAGTCACTGACGTCGAGGGTTTTTTTGTGGAGGATGAGGAGGGGAAAACCCGGAACCGTAATGCTAATGGCAGGGATGTCATAGGTCAGAGTCAAGGAGTGCTGCTTTATTAGAGGGCACGTGCAATCAGACTCCAATTCAAACTGCACAGACTAGGTGGGCTCGGCTCGGCTTGCACTAGTTCAAAGTTTAAGGATGAGATCTTAGATGATTGGAGGAGGGAGTTGATGGCAGGGAAGAGGTGTGCTACTGGCGGTTACAGTATCTTGTTAACATGGGGTTAAAAGACTTGAATTGGAGAGTTGATCGGTTGGTCAGTTTACCCGTATTTTTTAATAATTAATTAATATCGTGATCTTGACCTGTTACACCCACTGCATAGGTAGGTAGAATATTGAGGGCTGTATCCAGGCAACTGAGGGCAGAATGGACTGAAGATGTCAACATCCCTTCACCCGTCTCACTGATCTGATCTGACACTCAATCAACCCCAATTCACAAAAAGCAAAGAAAAGGTCATTGTAAGCGAGATCCTTTATATTATTAATAATGCCTAGACTTTTCCATGCGCGTTTGCCAATGCAGGACCAGTATTAATGGATGGGCAACTTCAAACTTGACTGTCCAGCTCTCGAAGATCACTTCCAGATTCAAGTCTAGCTCAGAACAGACACAACAGTCATTACCCTGTTTTCAACCATGAGCAACCCATGCTTTTTGCCCATGATCGCGATGAATAGACAGACTGTCGTGCGAACTGTTCAATAGTTTTTGCTGTTGTTCAGTAGTCTGAACAACAGAGAGTATCGTCAATTACAGTGCCAAACGCAAGTTGGGTCTTAAGAACGTCTCCGTTTTGTTCCCGACTTAAAGCAGCACTCTTCTTCTCTCCAGACTCTCGGGTCAAAGGGCTCCTTGTGACAGCGGAATGTGAATGCGTATGCGAGCATGATCTGATAATTTCTGACAATGCAACAGCAGCAAACAAACACATGGTGGTGATCATCGATCAGGCCCTGGGATTGGTTTCTTCTGTATGGTCGATCGGGTTACCTGCAATAACCTGTTGGACTATTGCAGCAGTGTCAGTCTAAGAGGAACTTTGAATGATTACCTAACACGGTCATGATGATATTGTTGGTCTGCCTCGGCTAGATTGAATGTCACGATATCTAACTGCCAACCCTATATATCTGAAACATGATGGTAATGTTTGGCTTAGCTTACCTTATTCCTACCATATTAACTCAGTAAAATAAGACAAGCTGTCTCTTTACTCGATTTCCTGGCCGTGCTGTGTAACAGCATACTGCATTCGTTGAGATTATTCAACACCAGCCCCTCTCAACAACTTAGCCATAGCGGTGTAGACCCTGGACTATCCCGTCATGTACCCATATTCCCCCTCCACAGAAAAACCCGCCAGCCAGCGCATAATGAACTCCCATTGTCTAAGGATATGCAGATGCAGTCTTTGCATATTCCCGCTTCCGTGATAACCTCATAATAACTGTTAAACTCAGCCTGCAATGCCCTCCCTCAAAGCTCGGATTATCAGCTGGCTCGCCTGGTGGTGGTTCAAGAGCACGTGGAGTACAGCGGAGGGCCTCAACAACAAAATCGCCAAGGAGCGCCTTCGTCCCGAGCGAGTGCCCCCAAAGTATCTCTACAAAGAATTCACCGTTGAAGATTACAAGAGAAAAGGTCATGTCGCAGATTATGTGGTTTACATGGTGTCTCCAAAAACAGAGACCCCAACGCGTGGTCGTATTCTGTATCTCCATGGCGGTGGCTTCGTCTTTGATATCGCACCTCAGCATTGGGAGCTTGTGGCTCAGCTTGCGAGACGACTGAATGCTACTGTTACTGTGCCGATTTATCCCCTTGGCCCTGAAACGTCGCTTATGAAGATGTATGAGTTTGTTCAGCCACTCTACGATGAACTCGCATCGGCTCCGGATCGAACGCCTTTCTGGGTCATGGGCGATTCAGCTGGAGGAACCATGTCCCTTGTCCTCACGCAGAATGCAAAGCTTGCTGGTCGCCAGACTGCACAGCGTCTTGTGCCCATCACCCCGTGTACCGATTCCAGCCTCGTCAACCCCGATCTACACGCTGCGGCCTTGAAAGATCCATGGCTCGACGTCCCTGGTATCGCGGAGATCACACGGCTCATCTGCCCGGAGATGGACACCAGGCATCCCAATGTGAGCCCCATATATGGAGACTTGAGATTACCGCCGATGCTGGTGTTTGCAGCGGGACTGGATCTTTTGACGCCGGATACCAAGAAGATGGTGGAGATGGCTACGGATCAAGGCACCAAGGTTGAACTGGTATACGGAGAGGGCATGATTCATGTATGGCCGATTTTGCCCATACACGAGGGAAGGCAGGCTATTGATAAGATGGTCGAATGGCTGGGACAGGAGTAATGTTTTCTTTTGGGTGGATTGTCTTGGGCTATGGCGTTGGACTGGGCTGGGTTGGGCTGGGGTTTGGAAGTGGCATGAGGATGATACCCCTAGTGAGATGTGATAACGACGACTCTTTTATTATATGAGGTTAGATGTTTTGTGATTGGGATAGGTAGGTAACTTGTATATGCTATTGCTATGACCTTAATCTGGTTGGTCGTGAGCCCAGACATGGCCAGCCGCATAAAAAGGCTACACATATCTTCCGTCTTTCTTTTCATCTAGTCTGTACGGCGACAATATTCATCTTGAAAATTGTGTAGACAAGGTGATACAAACGGGTACCAACTTACCTTTGACATGTGTCCCTATCCCGCGTATGACAGCTGATGGAAGGATCCGATTGAAGGAACACAAGATTTTATACCTTCATAGACACGATAGATAGCCCATATATACCTCCTAGATGTTATTGTATTCGCCGCATCAACACTAGCACGCATGATTTATTTATATCTTTCCAAACTGAACATCCAAATTCTACCCGCAACACCTGAATTGAACCAGACACTTAGGCACACACACGTGGTCATACCGGGTTACCGTAACTAACAGAGGACTATGCGTTATGCTCAAGTTTCAGGCGGGCCGCATATGAGAGTTTATGCCGCATTCTGTTGGTAGCGACTACGGCGTGGTCATCCAACATCTTTCAGACAGGAAATCGAAAATCCGACGAGACAAACAGTTCGATACGAACACGACAAGTCGGTAAGTTAGTAGCTAGTCGCTATTATCCATATTGATTGGGGGTCAAAGATAAGTGGCTTACCTTGTGACATCTGTAAGATAAACCGCAAGGCTGAGTATAAACCTTCTTGTAAATCTAAACTAGCCGTTGACGATCTTCAGGGTCAAGGTAGCATTGTCAGGATCACCATGACTGAACCTCGCTACAGCCCCTATTGAGGCTCGGTAATCTGAGGTCTAGTGCTTTTAGCTTAATGTCTATCCTGGCGAAGCTTTGACAACAAAGTCCCCATGCACCACCGGCCAACCGCATCATCCTAAAAGGGTACTCATCCAGCAACATTCCGAGGCGACATACTTCTTTCAGTGGGTCTCAGGGATTTCGGCAATGTTGGGCTCGGCGGCGTAGTATCTGAGGTGTTATTGCAGGTTTGCCGCAGTCGTGAAAAGATCAGCCTGATTGTTGTATATCTAGTACCAACACAAGCCGCTTGGCTTCAAAACGGCTCCCAGATATCATCTCGCAATACGATCCCATGGTAAAGCTGTGCCACAACTCAATAGAAAGGCCCGCAGATCTGTTAACTTGCTCATCTCTGTGGAAGTGATGTTTGCAATATGAACATAACCGACGGCTGGCCTGCAGTGGTTGCCACCCGCCAGGTACGCGGGCACTGTCATGATGGAATGGCTGCGACTGACAGTACCAGCTGGAACCACCAGATATATCTATCCGTCCTGACTGGCACAAACTTTCATCACCTCTCTCCTTCCTAACAACTCATTTCTTGCTAACTTTGATTGATCGTATCATCTCATTTTTTGGTTGCTTCCTCTTGGAGATTTGTACGGCAACTCACTCGAGAGTACACGATGTATGAGGCGTTCGGCCTCCCGCTGGCGATGCCGTTGCCGTTGCCGTTGCCGTCTTCTCTTCTCATGGGATTCATCATCTTGGGTATGCTCGTGATAGGCACCACCGCCTTCAATGTCTTCGTGTACCCGTTTTATGTATCTCCTCTTCGACATCTTCCTGGACCTAAAGTAAGTACCACTCCTTCAATAGCTCGTCTGTTCCGGATCGTTTTTTTCTGACTTACACTAGGACAATGTTTTCTTTTTTGGACAAGCCAAAAAATTCCTTCTAGTTCCTTGGTTTCCTGACCTCTTTTGCAAGTGGTCTCGGGATTACCCCGAGGCACCCTTGATTCGATATCTGAATTATGCGAACGGCGAGACCCTTTTTGTTAATACGATAGAGGCATACAAGCAGGTGCTCCAGACAAAGAGTGCCTTTTTTGTCAAGCCTGCTTTTGCAAGACAGTTCGCGCATGAAATCATCGGCGATGGACTCCCCTTCGTTGAAGGCAAGCTTCACAAGTTGCGCCGAGCGGCCATCAGTCGTAAGTACCTATCATCGATCGCGAAGTGTATTGGATAGAAAAGCTGACTTCTCTAGCACCATTCTCTGCACCACGACTGAAGGCCTCCTTTCCTGCTGTCCAGGGAAAAGCCGATCAGTTGATTGCTGTTCTGACGGAACAACGTGATGAACATGGTAATATTGAAGTTGAGACCAATATCTGGAAAGCAGTCCTCGACGTCATTGGACTCGAAACGTTTGGTCTAGATCTCAACCATCTCGAATCCGACAAGTCTCCTCTGTTTGGGATCTTTACCAAAATGATGCAGCCGTCGGCGTCTGGCCATTTTATCAATTATTTGAACTCGCTCATCCCGATTAGACAGTTGATACCCACCAGAGAGTGCATTGAGTTTTCGAAAAACTGTATCCGAGTCCGGGAGTTCATTTTTGGTTTGTTAGTTATCCGACGTAGCCAGTGCGAACAGGGCTTTGTCAAAGAGACCGCGAACAGGGATGCCCTTCAGTGTTTGTTGGAGCACTCTGACCCTTATTGGAACGATAAGAGTATTGTTGAACATGCAAGTCCCCTTGATCCATGATTGCCGCATTTGAACTAACATTTGATGATAGATTCTGAATCTCTTGATCCTCGGTAAGTAATCTTCCCTGCGATGGAAACTTGAAATGCTGACAAGAATACCTCTGCAGGACATGACACCACAGCTTGCTCCATTACTTGGGCCATCCATGAACTCTCACGACGATCTGACTGCCAAGAGAAATTAAGAGATGAGATTGCAGGCATAGACAACACTTGCAACATGCCGGGGTTCAGCGACATTGATAAACTCCCATACCTGCACAACTTTGTGCGCGAAGTCCTGCGACTTTACTGCGCTGGTAAGTTGCATATACTGGTATTAGAAGGATGATTTGCTAATGTAGAAGTAGTTGCCATGGCACCTCGCCAAGCCACTCAAGACGTTGAAATCGAAGGAGTCATGGTCCCCAAAGGGACTGTAATCCAACTCTCACCAGCCGTGATGAACACGCACCCATCCGTTTGGGGCCCAACAGCACAAGAATTCAATCCTGACCGTTGGAACAATCTAATGGGTAACGCTACAAGCGCATATGCCTTGGAGACGTTTCACAACGGCCCGCGAATATGCATCGGTAAGCAACTCTCCATGATGGAGATGAAGGTGATGCTTGTCAAGATGGTGCGAAAGTTCCGAATCGAGAAGCCTCTTGGAGGTGAAGATAAGGACGTCGAAGTCGCTGGACCGACTTTTACGCTGCGACCAAAGGAGAAGTTGGTTGTGCGTTTGATTGAGGTGTAGGAGTTGTGTTTGTGGTGATTACGAAATATACATATGGAATGGGGACTTTCAATAATGACACAGTATTAGACGTTGGCACTTGGATTGATATTGGCATTTTAGACATAGATTCTTCAGGAAAGCAGAACAAATGACTCTAAATAGGAAAGTAACGATATGCTTCGCATTTAATACTCTTTTTGACCCTTCTTCCAACATTAGTACCTACCTTGTGGGTAGAATAAGAGAATATTGACATCATGACAAGACCCGACTTCTCATGATGAGGACAAGGAAGGCCACCCCACAATTTCTCGGCCTCAATTATTAGCCCATGTATCCCGTCGGTTTCTCGAACTTTCCAGGAGAGGACGCGCTTAGAAATCCAATCACGAGCTCTCTCTAAACCCTCCTACTGTAAAATCAGGGTCTTCTAATTTGGAGTAACGTGTGCCACTGTGGCTCGCCCGCTCCATGTTACAGTCTGTCTTCGAGATAATCGAACAGCTCGCCCTATTTCTACAACCCTCTCATTTTCCCCTTGTTCTATTGTTTCTCTCTGCTGTGCAATTGCTCCTTTTCTTTCCCCTATAATGACAGCGTTTGATTAGCGAATTTCATTCACTGGACCTCTTTGTAATCCGAGCATCCGAGCATCCGAGCAAACGATTCCAACAATCCTGCCGAATTCATCCTCCAATATAGCACGATCTCCGATCTCACCACATCCCACTACTTACTTACCCCAGTCTCACCCACTCAAGTCATCATGTCTAAGTCATTGCACCTCAAAGAGGAAGGGAACAAATGTTTCCAAGCCGGGGACTACGTCGGCGCCGATAGTCTCTACTCCAAAGCGTGAGCATATATATTCGGCACATACTAAGCGGCCCATTCTGACAAAGCCCGCAATAGCATCATTGCCGACCCCAAGAACCCTGCCCTCTATACTAACCGTGCCATGGCTCGCCTTAAGCTTAATTACTGGGATTCCGTTATCACCGATTGCGAGGCTTGTCTGCAGCTTACGCCCGACAACATGAAGGCCCGATACTACCTTGCTCAAGCGCAGCTCGCTCTTCGCGATTATGATGCTTCGCTTGCGAATGCGCTGCATGCGCATAAACTGTGCACTGCTACACTGGATCGCTCTCTTGGAGCTGTGACAAGCCTTGTTCTTCGCTGCAAGAAGGAGCGCTGGGATGATCGCGAGAAGAGGCGGGTGCGCGAAGCCAAAGATCTCGAAAGGGAAGTTCTGGGGCTATTGACCAAGGATAAGGAGGCTACGTTGGCGGAGACGGATGACGGAATGGAGAGGCAGGAGATTGAGGAGGAAACCGAGGCAAAGATCGAGAGGATGAAGGAGATTTTCGAAAAGGCGCGGGCAGAGGGGGAAAAGAAGAGAGAGGTCCCCGACTGGGCGATTGACGATATCAGCTTTGGCTTCATGGTTGATCCCGTTAGTGTAGGTTCCCTACTGGCATCAACCAAATTGCGAGGTACTAAGCATTTATCAGACAAAGACTGGGAAGTCATACGAGCGCTCATCTATTATGGAACACCTCAGAAGACACCCAAGCGATCCTCTCACTCGCGAACCACTAGTTGCGTCCGAGTTACGACCAAATTTAGCGCTGAAGCAGGCGTGTGAGGAATTCCTCGAGCAGAACGGCTGGGCTGCTGATTGGTAGAAGACGAAGAGGAAACGACTGACTCAACACTCAGGAGAGCGAGCAACAGGGCGGCCTTTTTAATGCTGCTATTATTTTAAATGCTTGGAGTTTAGGGGGCATTGGGACAATTCTTAGGAATAGTCTAGGCGCATAGCATGGTGTTTTATATAAAGCCTTACGAGAACGATGTATTTTATGACGTTATTACATACCCAAGTTCCATGAAAAAGGAAATGTTATCACGGTTCGTCAAATCTTGAAATCATCAGAAAAAAACTTAGATGTAACTGAAGAATGCAACCCAATCACATCGCTTCTACTATCACTTATGCATTTCAGAGGTGCCACGGCATCCATAAACGATATCATGTTAACGTTATACAACTGACCTTGTTCATCATGTCGTGTTCCTATCCTCCACTAACCCGGTCATCATGTCCCACAGCAGTTTTGTATATACAGGCAGTCAGTCATCAAGCTCGCGCTCCATCCATGTCTATACCCTACCCAGGCGTGACGACATTATACAAGCGCTATGCAACCGAATAGCCCACTCGAGCGAACCAGTAATCCAAAAAGAACACCAACAACGCCGTGCGCATGCATGTTTTTCTACTTCACCAAAATACCACTCCCAGCGCTGACATTACCCAGCAGATCGGCCCCTAGAGAAAAGCTGGCCCCGGCTGGTTACCGTCCTTGACGAGTCCGGCTCGCTCTTCCTCTGTTGGGTCCTCGACGTGTGATGTTGATCTAGACGATGAGTGAGGTCGCCGGAACACATTATGGAATGAAAACTGACGTCGGGTCGTATCCTGAGGTTGTCCATGAGGCGGGGGCGTCGGAGGTGCTAGACTGTTACCACTGCGGAAAGACGCCCCTCGGTACTCAGTATCCTGTCCATTGTACTCGTGCTCGCGAGTCTGACCGTAGTAAGCGGCGTGTTCCTCGTCGGCCTTATCCCGGGGGACGGCAATCTCAGTCAGGGGTACGGGGTGCATCGGGCTCCGGGGACGGGGTTTGTCGTCTTCGTGATCGTCACTGGCGTGTCGGCCTGAGAAGTTGGTGAAGCCTCGGGCTCGGCCTCGGATTGTACCTGCAATACTCGAGAAAAGCGTGTTCGTTTCGTGGCGGTTATTTTCTTCGTCGCTGTCTTCGTCTTCGACCGGTGGGAACTGGGACATGCCTAGAGGTGGGTGCTGTCTTGGACTGCTTGGTCTTACAGTAAAACGGGGTGAGATGGGGGGCAGCTGCGGCGGAGGAGATGTTACGGATCCGGCTCTCGAGCTGCTAATTGTTCCGGTCCTGAAAGTCATCGTTCTTCTTCTTCTCAAGCCATCCCATTCCCATTCTGGCTGTTGTCCATCCTCGCGGATAGGATCCATCGTGTCCATCATCATCTTTTCCTCGTGGAGTCGTTTGAGCTCTTCGGCTTCCATTCTAAGTCGTCGTTGGGAGATCTGTCGCACAATGGCAGCAGCTCCACGAATGGCATCAGCCTTGGGTTCTGTCTCTGGCTGTTCCTGCTCGGCGATAGTCTGGATCTGATCAAGGTCGCCATTAAAGACGGCAGCATCTGGCACATCTTTTGCGGATTTTGAAAGCTGTAATAACACTACTCCCGAACAAATTGTTAAAAAACCTAAAACAACGGTGACGATGGATTGGGCAGTGCCCTTGAAACCTTGGAATAGAATTGCTGACGTGATAATAGTCGTACTGGTAAAGTAGACGTAGTATGTCGGGGTAACGAGGGCTGCGTTATAGATGTTGAGCGCTTTCTGCAACGCAACGAGTTAGTAGCTGAGACAGCGGCAAGAGATGGGTTCGTACGTTGAGATAAATAATCTCGGTCAACAATGTCCCGATGACAAAGACGAACAGAACCCACAAGAACCATTCCTTATATTGAGGTTTGCCACCAATCCAAGCAATGATAGCAGCACCCAGTCCTTGTGTTGAAACGACACTGAGTCCGCCAATCCAACTGCAGATGGAGATATAAACCAGCATATTCTTGTTGCCATATCTCGGTCCAACCCAGAACGCAGTAATAATAGAGCCGACTATAATAATACCGGCGTAGGTGAGGAAGCCCGGCGTTATGAAGTATTTTTGCATCTCCTGGATATCGCTGACGGACGAAGAATGGGGAGCATTCATAACAATGACGACCGATCCAACAATGCAGAGGAAGCAAGCAACCTTTCCGACCATGCTGAGACGCTCCTTGAGGAAAATAGCTGACAGGATAGCTGTAATAACGACGGACAAGGCGCCCAGAGGCGTAACGAGAATTGCGTCGGTGAAGGCATATGCGACAAAGTTGAGGATCTCGCCAATGATCATAAGTATCATACCAGCCCACCAGTAGAAGTTCTTGAGGTATCCATATCCTTCTCCAGCGACCTCATTATATTTCTCGTTGGCGCGCAATAAGCCGACCTTTTTGAGGACAAAGGATATACCGATAAAGACACCAGAGCCGATAGCTAAACCAATACCAACAGGCTTATAGAACCCAGGTCGATCATTTGGGTTGCCGCCAAGGCCGCCGCTTCGTGCGAAGATATCGGCGTCCATTGCGATCTGAATCGAGGTTCGAGAGGGGGAGAAGGAGGAGGCGAGGAGAGTCGAAGCGGAATCTAGACCTGGCTCAGGACCACATGTGCGATAGGTGATGATATCGGTTGCGGCAGCGACGAAGGACTTTGGTTTTAGGGGTTGAAGCAAGCTCTATAAGGATATAGTTCATGGAGGGATGAACAATTGGAAGTAAGAGCTGTCTGGAAAGGGAAGAGAATATACAAAAAAAAAAGGTTGAGAAGCAAAGAAAGAGTCTGACTACCTCGTGCAGGGCTTCGTATGTATCTTCGAAGTAAAGAAGAAACCTTGGAAACGGCGTCGCACACGCCAGACTAAGGTAGGTCGAGCTTGTGATGGATCTCAATGTGGGTAGGCTCCTGAGACAACCAAAAGTACATGTACCTGTACTTGCGATACCCATTTAGGCGCCGTCCCGCTGCAACCTGCCAACTTCCAGCGACCCCCAGCCAACCACTTGACTTAAACCAAAACAAGCTACAGAACAAGCTCCCCCATCTCTTGTTACCGGTCCATTGGGCGGAGATCTATCTATCTATCTTAGCGTTGTCGACATCAACAAAAAAAAAAACGACACAGACGCCTCAATGGTTCGGCATGTTAGTAACAAACAATAACCCGAGGCCGAATGTACGTAGTAATTCAACTTTTCTTGGCTGCGATATTACTACTGGGGCATTCCACGTTTATGACCGAGATACCCAGACCATCACCCGCTCAACGGGCTCTTGGACCAACGGGCGCTAAATGGAATGGACGTCAGCGCACCTCATCCATGATGAAACCGAAACCTATGAGACCTGGAAATCTACCTCTGCTGGGCCTGCTGTATGACTTGGAGATATTTGATAGGGGACCCTCTATCGATCGATTCTTACCTGCCCATCTCGGTAAGCCCTTGGCACTCTCTTTCGCCGCAGCATTTAGAGACCTCAATGTACAGGTACTTTGTTTCCTCCGCCCCCAAAAAAGCCACTTACATACATGCGTCGAGTGGCTAGCGATGACGATGAAGCATGAAGCATGAGCATTGCGCAGCTCCTGGTCGAAACGTTTGTGCCCGTAGGGAACGGAGTCTACGACATGGAGATCTTTTCTCTAAAATTGATAATACAGACCGATCCTACTCTCTTGCGTAGCTCAACAAAACAACTGCAGCCAACGTTGACCGCTGAAAAACGGACGTTATGGACTGAGCTGATGGTGGCTACAATGGAACTGTTAGGCCAAGGCGGACTCTATTCAAGCGCATCCGCCAACGTGGGGTGGTTGTTCGGGAGGATCTAGACCTTGGGGTCCAGGGCTCTTTTTCAGCTTTGAACATTCCGACTACAATGATTATCGAGACCTATGTATTTCATTGAATCTGCGTGACGAATCCAATTCCGATACCTCCGTGTCCGTTGGAGTTTATAACGTCGAGGTGTGGTCAGCATCACAATCTTGCCCGAACACTCCGAGGCACAACAACTCAGCTCCTACGTTGCCTTGGATGGCTGACCTTGAGTTTCTCACAGCCAGCGAAGAGGGATTATCCACAGCTATTTCTGTCTCGGGACGACTGTGCATGCACACACGACTCAGCCTATTTCGACTCCACGCACACCAAAATGCGCATGTGGTGTTTCAGAGAATGGCTCTTTTTCCAGTGATCGACAGCGAATCAACAAGTTTCAGTCTCAATTTAGAGGGTGGGTCGACAAATCTACCGTTCCGGCTGGTTGGACGCGCTCTAAGGCAGTATTTAGGTTCCATTAATGGGGAAGAAGATTCAAGCGAACTTCTAGGGTCTTTTATTTGATACGAACACGAATTAGGGCTGTCGATGATATATGGAGTACAACTCGTAGAGGTACAAAGTGAATGATCCCTCTACAGTTGACCGCTCTTATAATGGGCAGATTCTAAAGATCTCGCGCGATGATAGTACCCATCTAGTAGTGGCTTTGTCACCAGATGGAAGGTTATAGCGTGCTGTCATGCAACTTGACGGACCGTTTTGCTGCATCTCCGTGGCGTCAAGAGTTCAACAATATCGTGTGGCTGATGCTAATTCATACTACATACATAATGTATCGTTTCCTATCGTGCCAAAGGGGGTATCTCGATCTTAGACTCATAAATGCCATGATGCAGCCAATGCCATATAATTCCCATCTCCTGCTATGCCATGCTATTGCTTCTGAACTGGGACAATTTCCTTCAACCACTTGCGCACTCTGTCGTTAAGCGGCAGCTTCTTTGCTTCCCCCTCGTTAAGTTTCTTGACGAATTGCTCTTTCAACTTTTGGTACGCTTCTCTCTTTGCTTCTTCTTCTGCCTGCCTAGCCCTCGCCTTCGCAAAATGCTCAGCTTCTCTCCTGCGGCGAGTCTCCCTACGTTCACTCAAGCGCTCTGGGGGAATCGCTCGCCCAGTGAGTTCTTGAACTTTATCCCAAAAGAGAAGATGCCGGGCCTCGTCGTCATGGGCGTTGTTGTATATAACCGCGTGCAAGGGTTTTTTGGTCAAGTTATTAATAACAATTCTGTACTCGTTCCTCTTGGCTGTCTTGGAGAATCTCAAGCCCATATCGATAACAGCCTTGGCCAAATCTTTGGAGCCAGGAGTCAGAAAATCCAGAGCCAAGAGGAAGGCTTGGGCCTCATGATGAAGTGAGTTTATCGGAAGCCCTTGGAGGAGAGATCGAAGTGGCCGAGGAATTTCCGTGTTGCATATTTCCTGTCGCGGCACACGCAACCACTCTGGTCGAGCCTCAGAAGTCAATATCGGGACCTCCGTTTCTGGAACTTGGGCTTCGGTAGCCTTTGATACCGCGGAAGTGTCCACCCTTTGCCGCTTTGCTGAATTAATTGGTAGGGGGCACGGCGTTTCTTCGCGAGTCAGACTTCGTTTTCTGGTAATGGGATTGGGCTCAGCATTCTCAACTGGCATGCCGCAGACTAGAAAGCGCAACGAGCCCCATGAACTCAAGTCGTCATCCTCATCGTAGTCTTCTTCGTCGTCGTCGTCATCATAATCCTCCTCTTCCTCTTCATCATAACTCTCTTCAAATTCCTGCTCTTCATCATCAAAGACTTCCTCATCATCATATTCTTCTTCAACGTCATCCTCCTCTTGGATCACCCTCTCACCCTCCATCTCACCCTCATCATAATATTCCTGTCAAGGTTAGTCCCACTCCCTATGAGAACGAGATAAAAATCAAAATCGGTACGTACACTCGAAGAAGCATCTTTGGCTGCCTCCGTTGCAAGCATAACCGTCAAAACCGCAGCAAGATCGAGTTGCTTTCTCCGGGCTAACCCACTGTCGATAATGTCCTTGACCACAATATCCTCAATTAACTTGGATTCAATCCCCGAGCCTTCCGGATACAAGTCCTTTGGTAGCCATGACATTTTGACTGGGCTCTAACGTGTGATTCTGGAAGTAAGAAGTGTTGATGTCAACGTCAAGAGGTAAGATTTCTGTCCTAATTATTATTTCAGAGATGGGGAGGTTGATTTATTTTATTCCGTCCGTCGAGTCCGATAAGGCAGTGTCAAGATCCCAACAGTGGGGGAAATGTCTTGCTGTGGCCAATCGGAGTCATTGTCGCTGAAGATAGGGCCGTTCTAGATTTCTGGGTGGCCGAATTGATTTGGCTTGGTCACTTATCTCGTATTATTGTTCGCGAGTCTTGCGAGTCGAGGCTCTTGACTGACAAAGTAACAACGTATGGGGCGTTATTATATATTGTGATTAATGCCCTCCACATGCTTTCCTCGCCTTGACGAATCTTGCTTTAATTGCCCTCTTTACGATTCCTTCCGCTCCTTACCAAATACCGCACGTCTCCAGTTTTTAAGGCTAAGCACCCTGGACCGCCCAGCGAGCTAGACTTTGCTAGGTTTGATCCTGAAATTGCGAACGTTGCTCTTTTACAAGGGAACAGATCCTCCGGCCCCAGTCTCGCTGACGGGAGCAGGCGGGTTAGAAAATAACCCGCACACTCTTCGGGTACATAACCTAAGGACTACCTAAACCTTACCTAAACTTACCTAAAGATTAGGTATTCCTTAGTATATATTAGCCTAAGGTCCTTCTTGGTGTGCAGGTTATTTTCTAACCCACCTGGGGAGATAGGATTTGAAGCGTGCACTGCCCTATCAACCTAGTCATGACCCTAGCTTTAAGAGGTTTACCTCAGCATTTGTTGTTTGAGCACGATGCAACGCATTGAACTGCTTAGGATTATGGGCCAATCTCCTGGAAGTGTGAGATGGGGAAGCAGAGGAATCCTTCGTGTCTAAATGGAGACTTGATCATCTTAATCAACTTTGAATCCTATTTAGTGATCCTCCTCCTGGTCTCTCGTGTCCAAGACCCGCTAGCTTGTTCCTTCGTCTCTTCGTTTTTTTCTTCGTCTTTGTATTCGAGTTCGCGCAGGCGCAGTTCTCTCCACCCGAATTGCATCCCCTTGCTCTCCATATCGATCGATTATCGTGAAGCTCTTTGACAATGGCAAACAAGAACGCGAAATCACTTGCCGGGGCTATTCCTGAATGTATTAGTGGATGCTTCGAAATCGGTGTTGC
Source organism: Fusarium austroafricanum (assembly GCA_012932025.1). Taxonomy (NCBI): domain Eukaryota; kingdom Fungi; phylum Ascomycota; class Sordariomycetes; order Hypocreales; family Nectriaceae; genus Fusarium; species Fusarium austroafricanum. Next base: position 35,190 of record JAADJG010000209.1, read on the forward strand.
TACGACTGGCTGTGCCAAAGACGACTACGACTGCTGGTGCTATAAGCACAACCATCAGACCATTGTTGATACAGTAGAACAATGCTTGGGCAACAAAGAACGACGGACAAAAGAGAAGTGCACTAAGGATGAGAATTTCCGTATGAAGCCCTTAGGTCGTTGTGATGCAGCTTTGCTGACAGAAGTCAGAATATGAGAATAGTTATTGGAAGATCTGTGAACAATACTGGGAACCTTACGGAACTGCCACCGAACCAACATCATTCCCAACTGCAGTATCATCTACACGCTCAATGACAGCAACTCTCAAAACAGAAGCCACGACGACTGCACCATCCAAAGAAACGCTCGGCATTGAAGAATCCTCAGGGACCACGGCTCGAGTAACCGCCACCGGGGAATCCGAACAAGCACAAGCATCGGGCGATGCAGACTCAGTAAACGTTGGTAATAGTGGCCTATCACCAGGAGGAAAAGCCGGTGTCGGCGTTGGTGTTGCGATTGGTGTTATGCTTATTGGTATTGCTGTGTTTCTCTGGCTGCGTGAGAGACGACGAAGACGCACAGTCGAAGAACAACTTAGAATTGCAGAAATCGAAAAGGCCAATGCCGCAGAAGGAGGATATTACGCTCATAAGGGCTTATTTGAGATGGAGGGCGATCGACCTCACGCCGAGGAGTTGCGCGGAAGTATGAGGACGCCAGAACTGGGCGTGGAAGAGACGGTCAAGTCAGACAGCACAACACAAGTTGAACCTGTGAGCCCGTCTAATAATGAGCGGGACTCGACAGCTTCGACGCGGAGCCAAGAGTGGCCTATTTCGCCTGAGAGTCCGAGTCGCCGGGAGTCCGGAGTGCTGGGGGAGATAAAAGACAATAATCCGACTAAGCCGGGTCCTCCTTGATGAGTTTATGTTCTTGATCTTTGTCGCATTCTTTTATTATATACAGACTTGTGTAATTGTCCTTCGTTGACATCCTTGAAACAATTTGGAATTACTGTTGGTCGTTTGGAAGCTGTGAATGTTCCTGGCTCCTCTCCACTATTTATCTTACTAGGTAGGTATTGTCAAGCTTTCGCCAGGTGGTTCCTCCACCTTCATCATCAACACGCTGCATCTTCGTTCCCCAAACCACTCCCTGAAAATGAATGAAAGTATCAACGATGTAACTAAAATTAGCGGAACTGAGGGAACCGCTGCTGTGCCCGCCCCCTTCAGCCGTTTCCAATGCCGGAAAAGTAAACTGAAGTGTGATCGTATCAGCCTTTGTTGCAGTCGATGCGCTAAACAAAGTTATGAGTGTTTTTCTCTATGTCGAGACAGCCTTACCAAGGCAAACATCGTGGTCAAGCAAGGGAACTGGAGGCCAAACTAGGTGTGCTCTGTCTGTGCAGACATTGCAATCATGTTGCTGAACTGGGTCGTGATAGGACGCCTGGAAAGACTGCTTCAAAATTCCCAACATGCAATGGCATCTCGCATCGAGGACGACCAATATAGAACCTTACCGTCGAACACACGGGATGAATCGGTGGTTAAGCTGGGACTGTTCGAGGAGGCACCTCCTCAAGAGCTCATCAAAACATTGTAAGCCACCCTTGATTGAGCTACGAACAGGTCTGCGCTGGGATCTTATTAAAGTTCGAAACAGAATGAACATATACTTCAACAAAATCCATCAAGCAGCACCCATGCTACACCGGCAACGCTTTATGGCATCTCTCTTCTTGCCGGGCCATATGAAGCCTCCAATGTGTCTCCAATATATTGTCATGGCCTTTGCAGCAGAGACCTCGGACTCGTACCGTCATCTAGGCATGGCATTTTACAAGCGTGCAATAGCCTATCTTCAGGCATATGATGAAGGTGTATGTTCCCAATGCGTGTTCACTTGAGAACTAGCTAAATCAACAATAAAGCAGCCGGCCAACTACTCAGTATCATTGGGTCACGTACAGGCTTGGGCATTGACATCTTGCTTCGAAGCTGAACGCACTATGTTTTCCAAGGCTTCTATAACACTTTGTTCTGCCCTCAAATTCGCTCAAATGCTGGGTCTACACCGGGTCGACAGCACTCAGCCAAATGAGAATCATCTTGTTGACTGGATTGAAGTCGAAGAACGACGCCACACGTGGTGGACCATATTCTGCTTTGATCGTTTTGTTTGTGCCACAACTGGATGGCCAGCTCTGATACGCAACTATAACATCGGTATATCTGCCAAAGCATTCTGAGCAAACCACTGAACAGTATTTTAGATTAGAACTCGGCTCCCTGCTTCAGACAAGGCATATACGTATGGTCAAGAGGAACACACGCGCTTTCTAGAAGACCAGCTACTTGAAGACGAACTGCACTCTTCATTCGCGGGACGAGTGTTAACAGCACATATCTTCCACCGCACCATAGAGCATACCTGTGTCGACACCAGCCAACACTTCGAGGTTGAAAACTTGAACGACTCATACTGGAAAAGACATAAAAGCATCGACAATGACCTGAAGTACATGCTATTGATGTTGCCAAGGACTCTCCATCTTCCTGCAAACTATAGGAATCACAACGCCGTATTTGTCAATGTTATGCTACACACAGCTACCATATGCCTTCACAGAGCGGCACTGTGGAAGATGAAAGCTAATCTACAGGAATCAACGACTTACATGATTAGATTATCTCAAGATCGTCTAATTCCGGCCGCGGAAGAGATCCTCAGCATATTCAAAATGATACCAGATCTTGGTACAACCTTTACGAATCCACTTATCTGTTTTGCTGCATACATGTCGGCTTTGGTGTTTCTGGCGTCCACATCCCCAACTGAGCCTAATAAGGAAAACGAAGAGAATCTCGATTTTATTTTAAAAATCATGGTTGCTTTTGGTACCACTAATCTTGTTGCCGATGCATTAACGAACGAGATTGCCAAAGAGATGCAGCAGTGCGGTATCAAGTCTGCCGCTATGGACAAGGTTAGATATCAATACCACCCCCCCACCCCCCTCTTTTTTTTCAAACACTCACTTATATCTTACTGCAGGTCAACTTGAGGGAAACAACAATAGACTTTCCATTACTCAAGACCCAGCGTCCTTTTTCGACTCTTGGACGTGATCAAATTGCAACTAATACGGCTAGATGTTGATCAAGAAAATCGAGTAGGGGCATCGATTCAAGCAAACCTATCCAGCATGTATTATAAACTATTTGCAAGAAAATTCACTTTCTGTTGCAAGCCAACTACCAAAGGTCTTCAACCTAGAATATTCCTTTCTCAATGCGTTCAAGTCTGCACCAAAACCCTCATCCTTGAACCACTTGAACATATATCCCAGCTCTTTAACCATCGCCATCATTGGGTAAACAACAATGTTGTAGGTGTACGGTAGATCTCTACCGGTCTTCTCCTTGAAAATTACTTGGAGCTCCTCGAGCGTCAGCTCATTGCCCGCGAGCGACACTGCGCGGCCAGCATACTCCTCCGGACGAAGGAAAGCTTGCGCACCAGCAACGCCCACGTCAGTTACTGTGACAAATTGAACAGGCTTCCCCTTAACAGCCAGCTTCCATGCTGTGACGAAGGATCTGCCTAAGAAATCATTGGTCAAGTTCTCCATGAAGGCCACTGGCCGTAGGATGAACCATTGCATATCCGTGTTGGTGGCACGCGCAATCAAATGCCTTTCAATCTCGTGCTTTGCGATGAAATGCGGCACGGGTGTTGGGTTGTTCTCAGAGTCTTCACCGTGCCGGTCGACCAAGGTGTAAACGAAGAACTTGACTCCAGCATCCAGAGCGGCATCAACGAGGGCCTTTCCTTGGCCGACCTCTCCACCGCCTCCTTGACCAAAACCCATAGGAACCTAGATAGAATCAGGGTGATAATACCTTTATTTGCAGTTGTCAAACTCGGTAACCTTACCTGAACACCGAAAACTCCCCAGATAGGCTGCTTTGTGATGCTCTGGGCAGTCTTGAAGATTGCACCGGGATCAGCCAAATCTCCTTGGACCAGCTTAATATTTGGTGAAGCATTGAGAAGTTTCTGGGCCGAGGCGGAACTGGAATTTCTTGTGACGGCAAGGATTTCTAGGTCGGCATTTTGCTTGACAAGTTCATTAAGAACAGCGCCGCCCTGTTTTCCGGTTGCACCACATATGAGGACCGTTTGAGACATGGTTTGGATTGTCGGGTGCCGGGGGTCTGGGGTCAAAATGATCATAGAATTTATGGAATCATGGATGATTGAGTGTGAGATTTGTTATACAAGCACGGCTTTTGGAGATGGTTGATGGAGCATCTTATATGATGTCTCACAGCTAAACGGCCATCGATCGTGATCTGCTTTCATCTCGATGACATTCAACTTTATTATAAAGCAAGAAGCTTTCCGGCGTCCGAATATACCGAATCACTGTGCATGATGTCCATAGCTCCACAAAGGACGGCTTAACTCTCGAGCTCCGGCATGGGAAACCGCCGAAAGTGTGGGGACCGGATTAATTTCGCCCTCCGAATTATGCGGACCCGTCCCGGCAGATCTCCGATCCACGTTATCGGATCAACTGTCAACGGCACCGGCCGTGGCTCCTCAATGATATTGGTATCGTGGAATGATCAATGGTATGGAAAGACTGGATATGTCACCGGCAGACAGATGTGAAGGCGAGACTTCGAATTTGTCATCAGAGATCTGGTTGATGTATCAGAAATTATCTACACATGTGAATATTGATGTTCAGAGTGGAGGCATCTTTCTTCCAAAGCCCACCACTCTCGGGCCATGATGGTGCGATATCGATTCAAACTGCCCATAAATGAAAAACTTCCAAACTCAATCAACATTCTGGGATCTTGCTGCAAAAGTGTAAGCAGCTATGGCATAAAGGCGTTGCATGCGCCATATTGTATTGTCCGTTTTTTTATATATGTACTTGGATACTGTGCATAGTACTGTGCGATACTGTGCTTGCCATCCAGGGTCGGCAATTTGTGGATGCGTTTTGAAGCTTCAACCCGAACAACACTATCGCGACCCGTGAATCCATTGGGAGCTGGCCCGGTCCAGCATCACTTGCCAGCCATGTCTGCCGCCCTTTTCAGATCACGAGCTGCCACCTCCGGCACCCGAATTGTTTCTTCCGCCCGTCCTGCCATTCCCAGGTCAAAGCTCGCCCAGTGCCGCAACACCTCGTCTTCCTCTTCGGCCCGTGACGGAGCCGTCATCAAGGCTGCTCTCTATGGCACTGTTGCTGCTGCTGCCATCTACGGCTCTTACCTCTATGCTACCGATACCCGAGCTTTCTTCCACCGATGGGTCGTCCCTCCATTCATCCGCTGGGCTTTCCCTGATGCTGAGGATGCCCACGGTGCTGGTATCACGGCAATGAAGGTACTTTACGAGTTCAACCTGAACCCCCGCGAGCGTGATACAACCCTCAACTCGCCCGATCTCGCTGTCAACGTGTTTGGGACCGAAGTGCAGAACCCAATTGCCATTTCTGCTGGTCTTGACAAGGATGCCCAGATCCCTGATGCGTTGTTTGACCTTGGAGCTGGTATTGTCGAGGTTGGCGGCTGCACACCTCTTCCCCAGGCCGGAAACCCCAAGCCTCGAGTGTTCCGTGTTCGCAGTCTTGATGGCATGGTTAACCGATGTGGTCTGAACTCTCGCGGAGCTGACGACATGGCCATCCGACTCAGAGACCGACTTCGACGATTCGCCCGATCCCTCGGTGTCACGGAAAGGGATGTTCTCGATGGAGAGGCCAACGTTCCTCCCGGAAGTCTGCGAAAGGGCCGACTTTTGGCTGTTCAGATCGCTAAGAACAAGGAGACGGACGAGCGGGACGCGAAGGCGATTGCTGAGGACTACGTCTACTGTGTGCGAAGGTTGGCACGATATGCTGATGTGTTGGTTGTCAACGTCAGCAGCCCCAACACTCCCGGTCTGCGCGATCTTCAGGCTACCGAGCCTCTAACACGGCTTCTCAGCGCTGTAGTTGACGAGGCTGCCAAGACTGACCGAAAGCAAAAGCCTAAGGTCATGGTCAAGGTGTCGCCTGATGAGGATGAGGACACTCAGATGGAAGGAATCGTCGAGGCTGTTCACCGAAGTGGTGTTGATGGGGTTATCGTAGGCAACACCACTAAACGACGAGATGGTGTTATTCCTGAGGGTATCAGGCTCACTTCCCAGGAGCGTAAGAACCTCATGGAGACTGGCGGTTACTCAGGTCCTGCCATGTACAGTCGAACGCTCGACCTTGTCAACCGATACCGTAAGATGCTGGACTCTCGCTCTTTCGCAGCTACCACTGGCGCCACACAAAAGGTCATCTTCGCCACAGGAGGCATAACCAACGGCGAGCAGGCACGGAATATCCTCAACGCTGGCGCAAGTGTAGCAATGGTCTACACAGGACTAACATATGGTGGCACTGGTACTATTACCAGGATCAAGCAGGAGTTAAAAGATGGTGTAAAGAATTAGACATGCAATAGCAACATTTCACGTTTTGTTTGTTATCAAAGAGGTACAAAATGGGATAACTTTGCGAGGTCAAAGTGAGGTTTTTTCAGCCATTCTTTTGTGCTTTTACTTACTATTCTCGTGACCTGAGCAAGGGGCAGTTAGCAATTGCCAGGGAAAGGGGGACTTACCTATCGATGGACTTGTTCCAGCCAAGTCAAGCATCGATCATGCGTTGTTCATCTCAATCAGATGTCAGTATCAAAAACACCGAACTCCGAAAGAAAGGGGGAGGGAGGTGAAATGGACTAAGGTCCAGGTCGCTCCTCGAGCCACTTCTTCAGATCGAGGTGGTAGCCACTCACCTTCTTATGAAGAGCGGTGAGTTGAAGACCACCGGCCTGGCTATTGAAAGCCGTGTCGATATCCTTCGCAATTTGCTTGAAGGTATCCCGAGCCGCCTTCAATTGTTGTCGCATGTGAACGACAAGGTAGTCGGAATGGTAGAGCGCCTGGCGCTGCACCTGGTCGTGCTGCTGGAGCCGGGCAAGCTCTCCCCGGAGATCTTTGTTTTTTTGGAGGAGGTTCTCATACTCCTTTTGATAAGTAATCAGATCCCACTCATCCTGCCCAGCTGGGGAGGGTTGTGAGCGAGGCTGTCTGGCTGAAACGCGATGAAGAACGTTGCGTATTCCAATAGAAGCAGGCACAATAGTCTAGGTAAATCTTCTGAAGTTGTCAGTAGCTCAAAGGTATCTCAGAATCGTTCTGCAGATCAGAAGATGTTGATGGTTGATGGTTAGGAACTGTGGAGAGCTCTGGATATTTATACTAGAAATTTCCGCGATCCATAGCTCAACACGATGTTCGGAAGCTTAGGAGACAATTACATCTGCAGAAGCTGTTCTACTGGACAACGTTGAACAATGCCATTGTACGGGTGGTTTTTGAGCTTGTGCGTTTCCAGGAGACTGGGGGATTGAGAACCTGATCGAAGATATGCTCCTTTGAACATCTGACATTGTGACTTGAATACAGTAGAAATTACATGTTGATAAGTTATCACAATGCATTGTTTTCGGTGTTCTGCCCGATGCGAACTGTTGAAACTATGAGCACATCGGGAGACAGATAGAACATAGTGCTGTTCGGACAAGGTGACACCAGTTTCAATTCAGTTGACGGAGGGGTGAGGATATAAAGTAGGCTGATATGATGGCATAGGGATTTTGTTTATACAAATCTATCGTCGTTGAATTATCCTTTTCAGTATAACTGCCTTCTTGAAAATGGGTGACTAGGCTATTTGGCCAGAGGATGAAGACGTCTTTAACCGCAGGTTCGTACAGGTACAGGACGAGAATGCTAAATACCTGGGCCTCAAAAACAAGAAAGGTGCATTGCAGCATTCCAAATATGCCTCCGTATTAATTCGTTTACTTGAAATCCACTGGCTGTTCTTCAAAGCCATATGCACTGAAACAAGTGATGGGCCGATTTGATAATTCCTCTCCAAACAAATCCATGATATGCTACTACACATGCAGTGCCCCGAAGTAGTATTCCGAACTATTTACGGTGGACGGATAGTTAATTGTCTCAGGTTCGGATTGGTTCCTCATACAACGAGCCATTCACGTGCGCTCGTTGGGTCGCATATAAGCTAGGATGGCATCTGGTTGGAGATGCATTTTCCCTCCAACAAACAACATTGTCACCGTAAAGCCAACCGATATTTGATATTTGAGTCGAATCATGGGATGCGACTGCTGCGGCCCGCCGGCCTCGGCCTCGGCCCTGGAACCGGTCAATGATCAGATACAAGCTCCAATCGACATCGGCAGTTACAAGGATACTTGCTGTGATGAGGGCGATGGTGCAATTGAGCAGGCAGATGACTGCTGTACTTCCGGCAGCTGTGAAGACAACAATAAAAATGATGCGCCGAATTGCTGCCGTGGTAAACTAAGCCCTTGCTGTAACACCTCTTGCATTGACCGTATTGCCATGCGAGAGTGCGAAATGAGTGCTCAGAAGTGTAAGTACCCGGTTATCGAGGACCTTAGAAGGGCACTGCAGTTGCTAATATCAAACCAGCTGATGCAACGGGCTGTGGCGGCTCAGACTCCAGCTGTAATGGCGCAGCTGACGGCAGGGCGTGCAACAAGCACAGTCTATCGGCTCTTGACCGCTATGGTGCAACTCTCCAGACGTTAGGATGTATCTGCCGCGCTCTTATTGCTCTGGGCCTAGAGACTTGCTGCGAGACTAGAGACCGCCCGGCTATCGCCGACAAACAATGCTCCAAGAAGTCGTCCTCCCGCTCCCTTTTGCGCACTTCCACGGATTCTTGCAGCAACACAGGCTCTGTCACGAAAGAAAAGGCTGCAGAGAACCGTCTCCGTTTGCGAAAGAGCTCTGATGATAGCGTCAAGTCAGCCAAGCAGCCTTCTGTTAAGGAGAGCTGTGCCAAATCTTGCTGTTCAGTTGGAAATCCGAAGAAAGAAGTGACTTCGGAGAAGTGCACCAAGGCTTGCTGTTCGGAGGATAAGGCCAAGACCCGATGCTCCGAATCCAAGTCGGCGAAGGAAAGGCCCCTGGGGGAGCTAACAGTAATAAACGGATGTATTGATGCCTGTTGTTCCCCAAAGGCTTCGCCCAAAGGCCAACTCGTCGATCAGGGCTGTGCGATCAATTTTTGCAACAATTACGAAATTGCTAAAAGGCCTGCCGCTACCGATGAGCGTTCCAATGCTTGCTGCTTAGCTGAACGCGAAGAATCAAAGGTTAAAACTGCAGAAAGCAACTGTGTAAAGTCTTGCTGTAAAAAAGAAGCAGCGGCTATTATGAAGGAAGTACCCAAGTCTACCTGCGCCAGTTCTTGCTGTAAGCCAACTGAAAAGATCATGTCCAAGCCCAGAGATAAATGTGTCGACTCTTGCTGCGAGAAAGCTCAACCTGTCGGCTCTCAGGTGTATTCAGGTGATCACTTGAAGATCGAGGCGACTCATAGCCCCGAGGATGTCGAGAATCAAGCAACAGGCAAAGAACGTGTTGTTCTCAGTATCTCGGGCATGACATGTACGGGATGTGAGACCAAGCTCAATCGGACCCTCGCTACTGTTCCTGCAGTGAAAAATCTGAAAACAAGTCTTGTTCTCTCACGTGCTGAGTTCAACATTGATCTTCATCTTGGCTCAGTTGATGAGGTTGTCAAGCACCTCGAACGAACCACTGAGTTCAAGTGCGAGAGACTTCAGACCCATGGCTCCAGCTTGGACTTCATTGTTAACGGTAGTACATCTCAATTCATTGACCAAAAATGGCCTGAGGGCATTCTTGATATGAGTCTCGTCGACAAAGATACTGTCCGGGTGTCCTTTGACCCTAAGATTGCGGGAGCCCGTGACCTGGCTGAAAGGTCTTGGGAACCGCCAGTAAGGCTTGCGCCCCCTCGTGGAGATTCGTCTTTGGAGGCTGGCAGTAAACATGTTCGCCATGTTTGGTATACTACACTCTTATCTGCTGTTCTTACAGTCCCTGTTCTGGTGATGGCATGGGCCCCTATTCCTGAGAGAGAGGTTGCCTACTCTTCGGCTTCTCTGGCGCTGGCTACTATTGTTCAAGTTGTAGTCGCCGGGCCTTTCTATCCCAAGGCCATCAAATCTCTTGTTTTTTCTAGGGTCATTGAGATGGACTTGTTAATTGCTCTGAGTACAAGTGCAGCTTACGTCTTTTCAGTTGTCTCATTTGGATACCTCATCGCTGACAAGCCCCTTTCGACTGGTCAGTTCTTTGAGACATCAACTCTTCTAGTAGCTTTGATCATGGTTGGTCGATGGGCCGCAGCCCTTGCCCGTCAGAAGGCAGTTGAGTCTATTTCTATCCGCTCCCTTCAGGCATCAACTGCCATTCTTGTTGATGAGAAGAGTGGCATAGAGCGTGAGATTGACACTAGGCTTCTGCAGTACGGCGATGTGTTCAAGGTTCTTCCAGATACCAGGATACCGACAGATGGAACTGTCATGACTGGTTCGTCTGAAGTCAATGAATCGATGCTCACGGGCGAGTCTCGGCCTGTGGAGAAGCGATTCAAAAGCGTTGTCATCGCGGGGTCTATTAATGGTTCCGGGGTCATGACTATCCGTATGAATCGCTTGCCTAGTGACAATACCATCAATGCGATTGCTGCTATGGTTGATGAGGCAAAGCTATCCAAACCCAAACTACAAGACCTAGCAGATCGAGTGGCCTCCTATTTTGTCCCCGTGGTCGTTTCTCTGACCATTATCACTTTTGTGATCTGGGTTGCCATTGGCCTAACAGTTCGCGGCTATGGTGGCTCTAAAGCAACAACTGAGGCCATCACATATGCCATCGCCGTTCTCATCGTGTCTTGTCCCTGCGCAATCGGACTGGCAGTTCCAATGGTTATTGTTATCATGAGCGGAGTTGCAGCAGAAAAGGGCATCATTTTCAAATCTGCGGATGCTATTGAAGTTGCACATAAGACATCTCACGTTGTCTTTGACAAGACTGGCACTCTAACTCAGGGAAAGCTTTCCGTTGTGGCAAATGAGTGTATTGACGAAAGAACTCTTTCGCTTCTACTTGGTTTGATTGATAATAGCCGTCATCCAGTTTCGATGGCCGTGTCGAGCCATTTGAAAGACCTTGGGGTTGGACCGTCGGCCGTGGGTAAACCGAAGAGCCTGACTGGCAAAGGTGTTGAAGCAGTCGCCAAGGGCCAGAGCCTTAGAGCTGGAAACTCGCGCTGGTTAAACCTCTCGGATGATCCCCGTGTTCAACCTTTGCTTGCCCGAGGCCACACTGTCTTTTGTTTCACGGTCAACGACAAATTACAATCTGTATACGGCCTTGAAGATGAACCTCGACAGGACGCCTTTGCGACGGTCGAAGCCCTACACATGCGAGGCGTCTCGGTCCATGTGGTTTCTGGAGACGAAAATGCACCTGTTCAGAAGCTAGCATCAAAGTTGAACATTCCCAGAGAGAACGTCCACGCCCGAACATCGCCTGCTGGCAAAAGTGACTATATCAAAACTCTACTCGGCAGTTCCAGTGATCGCAAGAAGCCAGTTGTCGTATTCTGTGGTGATGGTACAAACGACGCTGTTGCTCTCGCCCAGGCCACCATCGGCGTCCACATGAACCAAGGAACAGATGTTGCTCAGTCCGCTGCAGACGTAGTTCTTATGCGTCCTGCTCTGTCTGGGATTGTGACCGTGATAGACGCGAGCCGAAAATCTGTCAACCGTATCAAGTTCAATTTCTGCTGGAGCTTTGTGTATAATACATTTGCGGTCCTTCTCGCTGCCGGTGCCTTCGTCAATGCGAGGATTCCACCCGAGTACGCAGGTCTTGGAGAATTGGTGAGCGTTTTGCCAGTGATTCTCGCTGCTGTGCTTCTGCGTTGGTCAAAGATCTAAGCAGCGGTTATCGAGTCCAATGGCACAGCCTCTCTACTTTCGCTCGAATCTCACAAGAAGGCCTGCTGCTCGGATGTTTCCTTTTGTCGTCCTTGATTTTAGTTCAGAAGATTACCACACGCCTGTCGCTTCCGCCTGCTTTAGTTTTTAAATCTCACAAAACAGCGCCCTTTGGCCGTCACAGACCATCAGTACCTTTCTATCTCAGCTCCTTGGTGGGCTGCCGTTCGAACCCTTGCGATTTGCTAACCAAAATATTTGGAAAGAGGGTCGATATATGCTATGCGGTGTCTGCATGGCTCCGACTCTCGATTGTTCAATTCGCATTTACTATGTAGACAGATACTCTACGATGTTCTCTCGCCGTGTCCCTACTCTCACAAAGAACACAAACTGAACAATATCACTACATCATATCATGCCCTCTCAACAATAGTTCGTGGTGCGTTATCGTGATTCTATGCAGTGAACTGATTCCATTTACCAAGCAGACATACGAATGGGGCCTTAAAATCTGCTATCAATATATGCATGTACAATCATGAATGTCAAATGTTTTATTCGTTCAAATCCGAATGTCATGCTTCCAGCCCACTTAGTATCTTACAGACTAACATTACATTATTTACTTCGCAAATCAACTCAAACTCGCTTGCAAACAGGTTGACAGAAACTAGTATCCAAACTCAAGAGCCGAAAATAACACTCCATGGCAACTCGACCAGCCACAACCAGCAGCATATGATGGGTACAAGAGCGAGCACGATCCACCAGATTTCAATAGTCAATTTGACTTGCATCCATCGTGGTATTGTCCTGCTCAGCATTGAGCGATGGGAGCATCTTTTTGTCCCAAAGACGAGACACCCAAGGCCTGGTCGAGATTCACATTCAACATGTTCTCGTCTCCGTCGCATAAGTAGGCTACAATAGTTAGTCAACCAAGGTACGGGAGGTGATTACGGGGATACGACTCACGGCACACTTCCACGACAGAATCGAAGGTCACTACCAAGGTCACATCGTCGATCGTTGGGGCATTCGAGATGAAGGCTCCTTCGTTCGACTAACCATTCAACCTTGAGGTTGATACCAGTATCAACAAGGCTATAGAAATGGGCATTGGTATGCTTTAAAGATAGTGCATCTGGATAAATGAGGAATTTTGAAATGGCAAGATGTATTTCAGTTGGTAACGACATGAACGTTCGCTGAGGGGATGAAGATGAAGTAGTAGGAGCTTCGGGTTTTCCGGCGTCGGGCCCGGATGTGGGGCAACGGCTTCGGAGGACGTTGGACATTGCGGATGGGCGGAACGATTGAGTGCCAAAAAAAGCGCCTACGTGCAAGCCTCCAGCTTCATGGAACATGCGATAGATTTATATCTGGCTGCTGCCTTGTAGAAGTTCGGGACTTGGGAGCCTAGTTAATAGTGTCTAGGACAGGCCAGGGTGGTTGTAGGCAGCGCCCAAGCCAATAGGGCAGTGCAGAGATCTAGGTCATTTAGGTGTTTCAAGCCTGCTCAGCTGTAACCTGTAGACTAGGACTGTCGTGCTGAAATTAACGGCGAGGCTGAAAGTATAGATTTTAATGTTGATCAATTATTCAGAGGGAGGCAGCCAAATAAATATCTACCTATTTCTGCCATTGCAGATGGAAGCGCCGAATCCGGGGACGGCTGTTTGCAATAGAGACACAGGCCAGACATGACCAAGCTTCGGTCTCCGCCCCAGACAATACAATACGATTCCCTCAAATCTTGAGGTTAGCCTTAGCTGATCCGACTGTGAATATCATTTAACAACATGCCCTATTTTTAGGCAGCTGCCTTCCTGTATCTCTGTTAACTACCCCACGTGACCCCGTGTAGTCAGTCACTCGTGTCTTCCCCAAACCAAACACACCAAAAGCTCATCCTCGTCATTCAAGTCCAACCAACCCAACCCCTGGCCAGGGACCTAAATTTAGCTGCAAGTGCTATTTCAGTTCCCCACTGTATTCCTGTCCCCCTCGGGAAAACAATGATTCATCGTCTCAACGAACGCGGCTATGATGACGTTAGATAGCGATAACGAGTTTGGCTATGACTTCTCTGCCGAAGAGGAAGAATTGCTCTTTCAGTTGGCTGCTGAAAAGAACAGCAGCAATCCAACTCTGCCACATAATACCAAGATATCAGCTATAGACTCCGTTCCTGAAAGAACTGGCACCTTTCTTGCTCGAGATGACACTATTGAGCTTGGAGAGAAAGCAGCTTCTGGCGTGGACCGCCTTCAAACAGAGTCAACGAATAATCTTTACAGAGGGAAGGCATTTACTCAACTCGACACGTCTTCTGGTCTGTCAATGCCACCCGCTGTGTCCTCAGTCGAGGACGTACTCTACCCGGATTGTACGTTGTGATATCCTCGTGAGGCCTCAACACTAAGTAACTGACCTAAGAAATTAGTGAGCAAAGCCTTGAACAACTTGAAATCAAAGCTACCACCAGAGTCGGAATCGAGTCTAACTCCCACACCGGCAACTGAAGCCAACGAAGATGATCCATACGATGATGGCCGCACACCTCTGCAGCGGTTCAGATCTTATCCTAAGAGGCCATTGACCGTGAGTGATCTTACTTCTGGCGCTTGGTGTGAGTTGCAGTACTGGTATACTCTCACTCGGTTACCCGGAGGTCGAAGGACCAGAACAGCAGCTATGAAGCAGGGATCCAAAATCCACCAGAAGCTAGAGGATGAGGTCCATCCCACAGTCCAGATCGATATCATGACCAAGGAAGACGCATTTGGGCTCAAGCTGTGGAATCTGGTTCAAGGGCTAAGAACCTTGAGAGGTACTGGGCTCACTCGTGAGCTGGAAGTCTGGGGCATGGTTGACGAGAGCCTTGTCAACGGAATTATCGATAGCGTGAGCTACCAGAACCCAAATCCTGAATTTGAGGCAGAACTTTCTAGCCAAGAGTCTGATACGAATGGCCGGCAATCATCACTAACCGACTATTTTCCACCGAAAGTGACGGATCATAAAAGCCATTCGGGCCCAAAGATCTATCTTGCAGACGTCAAAACCCGGGGTTCATTTTCCCCTGTCTCAAACGCCCAAATACGACCCGCAAAGATCCAGCTGCTTTTGTATCATCGATTCTTATCCGATATAGCCGCTGGAAAACTGGACTTTTTCAAGGTCTTTCGACGATACGGGCTTGACCCAGACGACACATTCTCTGACACTTTTATCGCACAAGTGGGCAGCCTGCATGATGAAATATTCGTGGATGCATCAGAGACAGAAACTGAGTTCACCCAAGAACATCCTTCCTCCAGTTTTCAAAGCGCTTCCTCAGCCGGGCCAGATCTCTTGCAGTATCGAACTCTCCGTGAACTCGTTCCTCTTGTTAAGCATGAGATAGAGCTAACCTTCCCGCATGGCGAACACTCACTTGGTCATATGCTCAGAGTCCAATATGTTCATCGTAGCGATGGCCGGGAAATTGATGTCCATGACTTTCCTGTTTCACGGCAAGCCTTGGAGACCTATCTTGCGGACTACATGAATTGGTGGAAGGGTAAACGCAGTGCAAAGGGCGTCGACATAGAGGAGGCATTCAAGTGTAGAACATGCGAGTTTGCTTCTGACTGTTCATGGCGACAGAGCATGGATGAGGAGAGATTGCAAAGGGCGAGGGCGCAGCAAAATATACGGGCAACGCGTCGAGTAAATCGAAATATTGCATGAAATTGGAAGCAGTCTGGATATCACGAGTTACGAGACACTGTAACATATTATGAGACTTGTATGGATTGTTCAGGTTTATGGAGACTCAATTATAGGTGATTGTGTATCACGAACAAGACACGCTGAACAATTATTTTAATGTAAAATGATCTCTATTCATAATCCATGCCGAACTTATCTCTATACAAACATGACAGAAAGAAAAGTTACAGCGTGCACATAGAATGGTCTAATGCTTTCTATGTCGGTGAGTACGGGTCATACCAAAGCCCCATCCATCTAATACCATCGTCAGTATATTCCTTCGGCCATGGGATTCGGAACTCACATTGAGAAGCAACGTGGATGTCAACATCCAATTCATCTGCCCAATGCCAAACCAGGTTGGGATCTTTGAGGAATCCCCGCCCAACCAACACAGCATCTACAGAGCCATCACTCAAGTAGCCCTGAGCCTGATTTCCGGATGTGATCATTCCCACAGAAGTCACAGCTACTCTAGTGTCCTTTATAGCTCTCTTCACAGCCGCAGCCCACGGAACTTGATATCCCGGACCAGAGATAATCTTCTGACGACTATCCAAACCACCACCTGAGACATCAATCAAATCGACGCCGTTTTCTGCTAGGACCATGCCGAGCTTTGCAGCTTCTTCGGCATGCCACTGTGGTAGAGATGGATCAAACTCAAGGTAGTCAGTTCCGGGGATGCGGACAAGGAGGGGGAAATCCGTGGGGATGATATTGCGGGTGAGTTGGACAGTCTCGAGAAGAAGGCGAATACGGTTTTCGAAGGATCCTCCGTACTCATCAGTTCGTTGGTTTGAAGCTGGGGAGAGAAATGAGTTGAGGAGGTATCCATGTGCAGCATGAACTTCAATGGCCTAAGAGAGTCAACATCTCCCAGATATAACAAATAGGTCAGTCAAGGTTAGTTAAGGTTGAGGAGCTTACATCAAAGCCAGCCTTAAGTGCCCTCTTCACAGCAGCAGCCCAATTTTGTTTGAACTTGGCAATATCGTCTTTTGTCATTTCTCTTGGAACGAGAGACTCCGGACTGTAGGGGATCGCACTTGGTGCAACCACATCCTCAGGCCAACCACCAGCCTATATATAGCGCTAAAGTTATTTACTGTTCACACACTTTTCAGTGGTTATCTTACCTCTTTGACTGCGGTGTTCTTTCGATCCAGCCAGGGCACGACTGTACTTGCTTTCCTTCCTGCATGGCCCATCTGAATAGCAATTCTGGCATTTTGACTATGAACAAAGTCAACTATTTCTCTCAGAGGCTCAAGTTGTCCATCTTCCCAGATGCCTGCATCTTGAGGGCTGATTCGTCCCTCAGGCGAGATGGCATTGACTTCTGTGAGGATGAGTCCTGGGCCCCGAGCTGCAAAGCTTCCAATGTGTTGTTTGTGCCAGGGAGTCATGTAGCCATCTTTCGCTGAGTACCTATAACACTCAGTAGATAGCTTTGGTTGTGTGTAAGGTGTTACGTACTGGCACATGGGTGATACGATGATACGGTTGTGGAGAGTCAGGCCTCGGAGCTTGAGGGGGGAAAACAGGCTGCCTTCCGGCTGAACATCCCATGGTGTTCCTGCGGGTGGATCTTGAATTGGAGTGTAGAAGGGGACCTTGCAGTATGTTAGTGAATGGGATTAAAGGTGAAGAAGACGAAGACAAACGTTTTTGGCTCCGAGGTTGAGGATGACCTTGGGATGGCCATTTGTTCCGACTGAGCCCATTAATTCTGTTTGAAGAGGAACGGCAGTCCAGGAGTATGGAGGTTTCCAGACGATATGGTAGAAGTGTGCTTAACTGAGTAGATGGTTAGTATATCATACAACAGGACGAGAAACCATACTTATACTGATTTCAAGTCACTCTTATACAGAGTGTCTTGAATTCGAATCGCGAGAAACCTTGCACCGTCTTGCCTTATTCAAGATATTTCTGGCAATCACATCATTTCCACGTTTGTTTTACCGAATAGCATCTCTTGTTTCTCCGGTTTTCGGCTTCATGCATGGCTTATGAATATGTGTGGCTTGCCTTACCAATAATGCATGGGACGTTGATACGCATAAACCTGATGATTATTATCAGTTCTGTTACCGAAAAAGTTAAAGAAGTCGGCCGACTCGGAGGGAAATTTCATTGGATAGATAGCAGTTGCCATTGTAGAGCAAAGTGAGGTTATCTTCACTAATTCGAATTTCTCAACATGTGTCTTGTTAAGTTAAGAAATTCGGTATACAAGGCCATTATGGCATAGATATAGTGAGAAAACCGTTTTGAGAGAAAAAGAATGAATATGACAATGGTATCTTGCTGAAAAGTTGTTGTGCTGAGGCAAACCTCTACCAAAACGCTTTAGGTTAGGCAACATTGAATTCCAGACTAACTTGGCTTCTTCAACATCACTTACATCAATACCTTTATCTCATTTCATAATTTTCTGCCATGCAGCGCTACCGAGAAGACGCCTCCGATGAGAGCCATGGCGAAGAAGACATTCCCTTACATTACAAACGTGCTTTCGGCGCGGGGCTGAAGCGACAGCGGGTTGAATTTGTTCCCGCCCAAGATCCCGATGCTGGCACCACGACGACGATAACTCCAGCAAAATCGACGGATACTTCTATCGGTGATTTATATGCAAGCATTGTTTTGAAACCGACAGAAAAAAAAGAGGGCCAAACCACCAGAGGAGAACCAGAGGAAATATGCCCCGACTGCAAACTCCCAATTTCATCCACCTCGCAGCCCCATGAAGCATCATTTGCTCATCAAGTCTCGCTGACTCACTCCCACCCCCCATCAGCACTTGATCGCTCTCGCATGGGGTTAAGAGCCCTGAAATCTCAAGGCTGGGACCCCGATGCCCGGCAAGGTCTGGGGAGAGAGGGTGAGGGTATGCGATACCCTATCAAAGTTGTGGCAAAGGAAGACACTCTCGGAGTCGGAGCAACAATACCAAAAGATATTCAAGAGAAGAAAAAAGAAGAGAAGCTGAAGCCGCTGAATCGAAGAGAGGTAAAGGAATTGAGGGCCAAAGAACGACAACGACATGAGAGACTACAGGGCGAAATTTATGGGAGGGTTGATGTGGAAAGCTATCTGAGAGGAAATGGCAACGATGGATGATGGTTTGAAGCCAGCCGGATAAAAGACGAACAAAAACAACTCAGCCATTAGCCATGTCATATCATACCTCCAGCATCAGTGTTGTCGCACGGTTTCTGACACTGCCTATCCTGGGACTCGTATCCAGGACTCACCGCCGGATCTGAGAAAGGCCTGCTCTCAAGAACAACACTTGGCAAGTTGACCAAGTCCCTGAAAGTCCCATTATTGTCATAATTTCTGGTGCAGCTCATCGTGAACACATGTTCTGACTTAGAGAGCAATTCTCACAGGACTGGGCTTAAGTACTGAGGCATATCGAGAGTTTCAGATTGAACCAAGTGTTTCACTTTGCATAAACGAAACAGTGATAAACACTATCTATATCGAGATAATTATCAGAGAAATTACCAAGAAAGATGATACCAGAAACTTAGGTACAGTACATGATATAGTACTCGAAATGAAGTCCAAATATATTTGGAATCCAAGCATTCGTGATGACCTCATCGAAGTTGAGGCTGATACTGATACACCGCTATCTATGTCATGGTGCTGATGCCCTGTCCTGTCGTGTCCTGTAGGCTATGTGCAGGGACCTTGTAGTGGCCATCACTAACCAACCACCTGGCACTAAGGACAGCCCAGCAGCTGCAAGTCCTGGACCCACCTTCTTCATGCCTTGAGATGATGAAACCCCGCCAAAGGAACTCCTGACTTGAGCCCAAACTTAGAATCCTCGATCGATACCTGTAGCGACCAACTTGAGTAAAGCAATCAACCGACTTAGGCGCTTTACATTGCAACATTCTTCCTTTGCCTTACTTTTGATACCCTTGCGCTTCACTTATCGCTTCAATTTGTTGTGCTGTGCTGGCCTGGCTTCTCTTTGCTGTTGGCATTGACACCACCTCAGCCTCCCTCCACCAACATCTCCATACCCAACGACTTGACGGGGCAGCCCGCCTTTACTATACACCATGGGGCTGTCCGTCATTCAAGAGCAGCATGATGGTATGCTCAATACTGAAGAAAAAATACTGTGAACAATTCCCTTGCTAATGCGCCGACTCCAGCTATCCTGGGGCAGATCAAGAAGATCACCAAAGGCGATGTAAGCTACAACACTAAGCTCCCGGACTCGATAGTTGACTGACGCCTTTGACGCAACAGTGGAAATGTCTGATTGTCGACGAGAACTCCAAGAAGATCATCGACAATGTCGTCAAGGAGGATGACATCCTCAACAACAATATCGCCAGTTAGTCCATCCGACTTCCCGACAGCTAGCTTGTCTGGTGCTGACCAGTGTACCATCCAGCTATCGAGCGAATCGAGAACCGTCGCGAACCGAACCCCGAGATGGACGCAATCTACATTCTCTCACCTGAATCCTTCGCTGTTGAATGTCTTCTTGCCGATTTTGAGATGCGACGCTATCGCAGCTACTACCTCGTCTGGACTGGTCTCCTCGACCCCTCATTGCGACGCAAGATCGACGACTTTCCTGGGGCTCGCCAGCTTCGCGCTGGTTTCCAAACGATGTTTGTCGACTTCCTACCCCGAGAATCGCACCTCGTTACTCTTCGCGACCCATGGAGCTTTCCCATGCTCTTCCACCCCGGCTGTAACGCCATCGTTCCTACACACATGAAAAGTTTAGCGCAAAAGGTAGGGAACAGTGTGCGCCTTAGCCATATGATGTATGCTGATACGAAGCTAGATCGCCGGTCTCTGTATCACACTCGGAGAGTACCCCAAAGTTCGATACTACAAGCCGCAGACCCCAAGTCACGAAGCAGCCGTGCTCTGCACCCATTTGGCTCGGTTCGTGCAGGAAGAGCTCGATGCGTATGCGCAATGGGATACCAGCTTCCCCCCACCTTCGCAACGACCGCAAGCTACACTAGTTATCACAGACCGCTCGATGGATTTAATGGCACCTCTCGTACACGAGTTCTCCTACCAAGCTATGGCGCATGATCTCCTGCCGATCAAGGATGGCGACAAAGTCACCTATCGCACAACTATTAACGAAGGAACTCCTGAAGCCGAAGAAAAGGACATGGAACTCACAGACAAGGACAAGATCTGGGTGGACAATCGACACAGGCACATGAAGGACACGATTGATAAACTTATGGGCGATTTCCAAAAGTTCCTCCAACAAAACCCACACTTCACCAACGAGAACGCAGACACAACCAACCTCAATACAATTAGAGACATGTTGGCAGGCTTACCGCAGTTTCAAGAGATGAAGGAGGCCTATTCACTGCATTTGACTATGGCGCAAGAATGCATGAACATTTTTCAAAAGCACAAATTGATGGATATCGCCTCTATCGAGCAAACACTAGCGTCTGGACTGGACGAGGACTTTAAGAGACCGAAGAATATTCTCGAGATGGTTGTGCCTTTATTGGACGACGAGGCAGTATCGCCTGGCGACAGGCTACGACTCATCATCTTGTTCATCCTTTATCGAGATGGAGTCATCAGCGAAGATATCAAGCGACTCTTGGCTCACGCAGGCCTCCCCCAGTCCGATTGTGAGGTTGTACAGAACTTTGAGCAGCTCGGCGGACGCATGACACATGCTCTCAAGGACGTGCGCCAACTTCCTACGCCCCTGTTCCCCATTGATACCAAAGCGACACAGCTGAACGAGGAATATGGATTAGCACGATTCGAGCCGGCAGTGAAACACATGGTGGACCATCTGGCAAGGGGTGTCCTCGATCAAACTCACTTCCCTTACGTAAAGCCACCTCTAGACCCCAATGAGGAGCTTCATTTAGCACAGGGAGGTTCTCTTCGTGCCGGTCGGCCAAACTGGGCAGCAGCTGGTCGTCGCCCGCCAGAGAATCGACAGCGACTGATTGTTTTTATGGCTGGAGGCGCCACCTACAGCGAGAGTCGGTCATGCTATGAAGTCGGCGAGGCTCGCAGTCGAGACATCATTTTGGTCACGTCTCATATGATCACTCCCCAATTATTCGTTCGCCAAGTGGGCGATCTCAGTCGCGACAAACGTCAACTTGACCTGCCCCTGGAACGACCTAAACGACATGCACCGCGACATCTCTTCGAGCGTCCAGCGCCTCCTCGGCCAGCGCCATCGCAACAACCATCACAACAATCAATGGGTCCCGGTGGTCCCATGAACCGGCCAGGCGGCCTTCCTTCGAGACCAAGCCCCGGCATGGCTCCCCCAACGGCTGCCATGGGAAACATGTCGGTAAACAACAGCCACGGTAACAACGCGGCGCCGCGTCCAACCTCGCACCACAGTGTTCAGTCACACCAAGAAGAGCCAGGCAAGCTCCACAAGGAGAAGAAGAGGCGCAACTTTCTCGGAATCAAGAAGTAGGGTTCTTGGACTGGGGGTCTCTCTTCAGCTTCTCCGCCAAAACCACGGGGTATTCGGCGGTCTCAGACAACAGAAACGTCCACTTCATCGGATGATTATCAAAACGTGCTGGGGAAGCCAGAAAGGAGTGCTTCAAGTGGGAGCCAGTTGAATGATCCTCCGGTCTGAAGTTGACTCTGTTGAAATGGGCAAAACATAGATGGTTCTTTTTTTTGTTGGTTTTGCACTCCCTCAGGAGCGTGGCGTTGTTCTATACCGTCTTTTGTGTATCGATTGCTATATCGAAGGACTTGCTTGCCTAGGTAGCTCACATTTTTAAAGAGGGTTCCCTCTGTACATATCAGTTGTAGTATACAAAGGTTTTGAATTCTTTGTTCTCCTGTTAAGTTTGATTCTGAAGTAACTAGTATTCATCCCTCGTTATCACATTAAAATTGTCATGAAATTCATCACCGGTTACAATGCCCAGACAAGCAAGACCAGCCAAGTGAGATCGCCCATCAACCAGCCCATTTGAATTCACTACCTAACTTTCACCGAGTTAACCTTCATGCCTGTATCCCTTTGTCCCCCCCCATCGCCGTGCTTCCCAAAAATGACATGTAAAAACAAGTTACTAGCTACAGGGCGCACCCTGCTTCCAAGCATACGTTCAAAAGATGCGGTGTGTTGGTTTGGCAGATATTCGTACAGTAGTGATAAAAAGCCTTTTGTTAATTTTGTGCTTTTTGCCTTCAAAAGTTTCTGCAGACAAGCTGTTTATTCCGTACATGAGTGGTACAGACTTTATTGTGGAGAGATGTTCGATTCGATGTGTTAAAGCACGGTATTTGCATGAGATGAGATGTGATTAAGGTCTTCCGAAAGCGGCACCGCGGCCACCGTTGCCAGCAGGAGGCATGCCACGGGCTTCGAAGGGACCGCCAGGGAACTCAGGTCCAGGAGGTCCGTTGAAGCCCCCAAGGCCAGGAGGAATGAAGCCGTTAGGTGGACCGCCAAAGAATCCAGGAGGAGGGGGAGGCATGTTGCGAGGAGGGCCACCGAGAGCCTCAGGAGGAGGCATCATACCGGGCGGGAAGTTGGGAGGAAACATGTGAGGCATGGGCATGTTACGATTAGGCCCGGGGCCTCCGGGGCCTCCGGGTAGTCCTGGAGGAGGAATCATGGGACCTCGTTGCTGGGGAGGAGGCATCTGGCCACCAGGCATCCAGCTGGGTGGCATCTGATGGTCCAGGCCTGGGGGAGGAGGTGGGCGTTGCAGAATCTGCGTAGGCTGGTTTGGTCGAGCATCAGCGTCAGGAGGGTTATGAAAACGCTCTTCCATCGGAAATCCAGGTGGTGGTTGGCGCATTTGACGCTGAGGACCACGGTCGTCTCTAGGAAAGTCGGGCTCTTGGGGCATCTGTCCTGGCTTCTGCTGCTGTGGGCCCATTCGCATCAACAGCTCATTGCGCTGGGCATCTGGAGGTGCTCTCATGAGATTCATCAAGAACTCAGTGTTACTGTTGTTACGAGCTGCATCGGGACGACCTGAGCCTTGACTAGGAGCTCGCTGGCGCTGGCCGACGAGGTCTTGGAGAAGCTGCTCAGGGCGAGCAGCTTGTTGCTGGGGTCGAGGTGCAAGAATCTCTTGAACATGCTGAGGCGGGGGTCGGCCGAGAGGACCGTCCATTCGTCGATCAGGCCCATACTGCTGAAAAGGCGACTCAGGGGAAGTGATAGCGTTTGGTCTGCCAGCGTTGGGTGGTGTACCTTGAGGGGCAGAAAACGCAGGGAGACCTGGTGGCGTGGCACTCATGGTCTGCTTCTGCAGCTTCGCAAGCAGTTGCTGGAAAGCCTGTCGCTCATCATCAGGGCCAGCAGATGGAGCTGGACCGCCAGCAAACGGAAGAGGCAGAGGCACGCCACTGTTGACAGGGGGTCCCGTCATAGGAGTAGGAGGTTCGGTTTTACCTCGAGGTTCCTCCTGAGGCTGAGAGAAGAAAGACGTAAACCTGGAGGATTTGCCAGCCGCCTTAGGTTTGTTCGCAGGCTCCTTGGCCTCATCGGCAATTGGAGAATCCAGACCGACGGTTGATCCAAAAGCCATGAAGAACTTGTCTGGTCCAGCTTGGACAGCTGGGGCAGATTGGACGGGTGGCTTCTCAGCTTCGATAATTGCCTCTGCTGCTTCGACATTCGCGGGCTTGCTAGGAGCAGCAGGGATTCCGGCCTTCGCTTTCTTCATCTCTTCCATCCATTTCTGGAAATCTTGCTGTGTGTGGGCTTCGGGGTGTTCCTCGAGAGGTTCGTCCAACCATTCGGGTTCACGCTCGACTCGTTGATCACGATCTCTTCCCCAGCGTCTATCATGATTGCGGTTGTTATTGTTGTTATGGCGATCATCAGAAGTATCGACAACAGCATCGCGGTCTCTCCAGCTCTTTGCGCGATCGATACGTTCGCGTTTGTCGGGGGTAGTAGTAGTTTCGGCAGCCGGCGTAGTGGTTGCGTTAGATTCGTTCTTGTACCACGACTCAGATTTGTTTCTGTTCATTCCATTTCGAGGTCGTCCGTCATTGTCGTCCACATCTCTAGCAAAAGATTCAAAGTTTCGCGCAGGGCGGTCTCGAGAAGCATCATCACGTTCTCTAGGTTGTCGTTTGTCGTCTCGGAAGTTGCCCCCCATACGTCCATGAAATCGCTCGGCACCTTCATGCCCGAAACTCTTGCGTGGTTTCACAGTACTCCAGCCATCCGATTCGCCCTCACCGTCGCGGCGACGGTAGCCATTGCTATTGCGTCCATCGCGGAATCGATCAGTGTCGAGATCTCCATTTCGACTTCGGAAGTTGCCGAAACGGCCTGATGCGTCAGACTCTTTAGTAGTTTTATCAGTTTCGAGCGACGATTTGCCTCGCGCCGAGGCAAAGGCTGTACGAGGAGGTGCAAAGACGAGATCTTCAGGGTCTGGATAATTACGCGCCGGTTAGTACAGGGCAGCTATCGGGAGCAAATCGTACGGGGAGACAAACTGGCACTATTCCTTGAAACGTGTCTCTCAACACCAGGGCGACGGTTGGTCTGATCAAGGAGAGGGTTATCGTTGGATCGAGGTCGGTCGCCAGTGACCTTGGTCTGTGTGCGATTCGGTTCAGGTGGGGGTCTAAGCTAGGTCAGGAGACTTAAGTCTGACTGAAGGGAATCACATCGACTCACCCCATCCATTCCTCAGCTGGAGGGAGGTTTGGTGGTTTGGTACATAATGGCGAGTCTCTCAAGTGGAGTAGGAAATCAGCCTCATATCGGATAACCATTGTGGAAAAAAGTTGGCGCTATGAGCGCATCCGAGATATGGCTGGGAGGGAAAAAGGAAGGGTAAAGTGTCCCCAGGCGTATCGCGATCGAGGTGTTCGTGAAAGAATCGAACTCTTTGAAAAGGACGACAGCTCTGCGTTTGCGAAGCGTGCGTTTTTAAGTAATTCTTTGCTGTGTGTTCAACAAGCAAGGGTGACGACGTGGCGAGAAGATGCGATAACGGAAGAATATAATGTGTGGAGTAGGCCGATCAATTCGTCAAGTCGGTGAGTCGGGTGAGAATATAAGTGTGATTGTCGCGAAGTGATTTCAGGTGGCAGTTGAATAGGTTAACTTCAGTCAACGAGAGCGTGAAAAAGAGATCAGGCCGAGTTGGCGGTTGGCGGTTGGCGGAGAAGGTGACGTCCTAAGGCGGTGGTGCACTTCCGATTGTGGTGATGAACCAAGCGAACCAGAGGTGGAGCCAAGCCAAGCTGGGCTTTATCGAGACGAAAAAGCCCAATCAAAATCAAGGCTCGCGAGGGAGAAGATTGTTAATTATTGATTCGTGAGGCGGGTAAATATTGGTATTGATGGGGAGTCCAAGGGTTCAGTGAAATGGTGTCGTTGCAAAAGGAGGTGGGCGGCTTAGCGGGAGCGTGAAATGTGTGTAACCGTAGCGCAGAATGCAGGAGATGGTTGATGTGAGGTTAGTTGCGTGAGTTGGGTTGGGTTGGGAAGGACGGATATCGAGGGTTGTTTTCGGTGGCTTGATGTGGTTGTGAGAGGGAGACCGAAAGCGGGCGAGAGAGACGAGAGGAGACGAGAGAACAGCGTCCAGTAACCAGTGAGAGGTGCTTCTTAGCGCTTTTAGCGTGGGTGACAGTTGTCAGAGGACAAGTCAATCCTTGTTTGGGCATCAAATAAGGACAAAGATGAGATTTAATATTGAATATTCTTATGTATCTGGCAGAATGAATTGTCTGACGAGAATTGGCTTGAGTTGGTTAGAAGAAAAGTGAAAGAAATGTCGTTGGTTTGTGGACGTGAATGAGGAGAAACAGTGGATGGGCCTGGTCGGGGTGCACTGTCTGATACTGCTGCACGCACTGAGAATGAGCCTCCACTACTTAGAATTCAGTCGTGCCACTCCACTAAAAACTCGGGTAACCTGTACTGTGCGCCCGAGACCAGGCTGAGATTGGGCTTCACCTGAGCTGAGTTTCATACATAACAAAACTCGGCTCATGATTGCATACAGAACCGCGCACATGTATATTTTTTTTTTATTCAACAATTAACATTCACTATTTCTTATCCTTCATATAGCTATAGTTTACACAATCTTCATTCTTTAGTTCTTCTGCGCAGCAACAACCTCCTCATTGAGCGGCAGGATATGCGGTAGAGGTCCGATAGGAGTGATAGAGAAGGGGTTAATCTGAGTATGGCTCCTGGTATAGTGCCACTTGATATGCTCAAATTGCGTCGTATCCTTGAACGCAGGATGGTTCCAGTACAAGTTACGCATCCAGCGGTGCAGGGCTGGGTATCCTGAGCGAATGTCGCGGATGTTACACTTGAAGTGCTGCACGTAGACGGGATCGAAGCGGATGATTGTCACAAACAGTCGGATGTCGACTTCGGTCAGCTTGTCCCCAAACCAGTAAGGGCCTTGTTGCTCGGAGAGATGTTTCTCGGCGCGGTCGAGAGCTTCGAAGAGAGCGATGACGTTGCGCTCGTAGGCTTCGCTGGTTGTTGCAAAACCAGACTTATAGACACCGTTGTTGATACCGCCGTATTGCCACTCATGAGCCTCCTCAATTTGCTTCTGGAGATCCTCGGGGTACAGCTGGATGGACTTGTATTTATCGTCAAGCAAATGATCAAACTGATGCACGTCAGTAACCATGACTCAAGGCATATTGAGAATAACTTACCTCAGTGCCAAGCATGCGAAGAATCTCACTGCTCTCGTTGCTCACGATGCGGTTCGTCTTTTTATCAAACAGAACCGGCACAGTATATCGACCATCATACTCCTTCTCACTCTCAAAGTACACATCCCTCAAATGAGTGAAGCCCTCATGGCCCTTGATCGGGTCAGGCACCGCATTGTCACCAGGAACGTCTTCATCCTTGGACACGAAGCGCCAGCCGCCCTCACCAAGATGCCAATGGACAACAGAGTACGAGATCATATCCTCAAGGCCTTTGAGTTTACGAGCGATGAGCGTGCGGCACGCCCACGGGCATGCATAGCTCACGTAGAGGTGATACCGGCCTGGCTCAGCAGGATACTTGGCATTGGGATCGCTTGAGATAAAGTCTCGGAATGAACTGACTTGACGCTTGAATTCGCCAGACTTGTCGCCGGGCTTGACCCAGTCAGTGACTTTGCCGGTGCTTGCCTGTAGCTGTGTTAGCAGGCTGAGGAGAGCAGTGAGAGTATCTGGTCCGTGTACCATTCTGGTTTGATATGTGGGTTGAATGGGCAGTGATTTAAAGGCAGATGAGGCCTTGAAAGATGTGAAAGATCTGGTTGTTTGTTGCTGCGATCTATAGAGTAAATTTCTATTGAAAACTCGAAATGATCGAATTCGAGTTCCTTGCATTGACATGTCTTTAGAAACTTCGGAATGTTCAATGACGGCGACAACCAACACCTTTATAGCTACAGCTGAAGAGACTCGCCATCTAGGAAAGGAAAACGGAACCCTTGCTCACTCATGCCTTGCTCAGCAGCCCCTCACGAGCTGCAGCAGCTTAGTTACCAACCCTCTCTCTGGCTGGTGGGTTCGTTGAGAGCTTCCGTTGTTGAGCTATTCCATCCTGGAGCTTTGGCTTCCACACTTGGAAGTATTCCATAATCGTGGCGTAAGAGGTGAACCCCACTTTGCTGCGAGTTGCTTAGTTAACATGGTCGAGTGTCTTGATAAGCCTATGTGCGTCATGACGACACGCTTGGTAAAGAAAAATCCTAGCCATCCAGTCAGATACTGGAGATACTAGTCCATCCGTAGTCCAGTGTGCATTTTCGTATCCTTTTCATGAAAAGAACATCATTGGGCATTGCGCATGGCCAACGATAAATTAACAATAATACAACAGAGACTCTGCGTAAACATTTCATCATACAGCAATGAATTCATCTATCTTTATGGATCTCATCCTTTGTTCGTTCATGTGCTCATGCGCACTTGAGTCGTTTCTAACACTTCATACACATATTTCGAGTCATTGAGCAAAACCTTCGCAGTCACAAGCAATTTATGCCATCTTGACTTTAATGTATGGCACTTCAACGTCCTCCTCTGCAAGATCTTCAGCGACGATCTCAAAGATTACCTCCTTCTGGTGCGATGGGATAGGCTTCTTTGAGATGGTCTCGACCAACTGACTCAGCTTGAGATCATAACGGTCCTTCAGCTTAGAAGGTGGGAAGAATGAGGCATAGAGCAGGCTGACGCCAGAGCTCAACATGCTGATGCTAAGACCCTTGGCCTTGAAAGTGTCCAGCAGCTCCTTCAGGGTGATGTCATCAATCTCGAAGCGGTCCCAAATTTTGTCCAAGGTAACCTTGCCATCTGGCCCTTGATATTCTACCTTGGGACTGGCAATAGGCTCGCTAAATCCAAAGAACGGCAGGGCCAGGTTGATGAAACCGTTCTTGTACTGCTCTAGATCGTCCTTGCCATCGATGATCTTGTACAGCTCAAGCACAACCAGACCGGTAACCAATGCCGTGGTCGTGGCGATGGCGGGAATGATCTTGCCGGCAATGAACTTGGTCTTGTGTCGGTCAGCAGGCTCAATCTTGTAGTTCTCTGCTCTGAGATTGCTGCAGGCGGTGATAAAGTCGATATGATGATTCGAGTCATCATCCTTCTCGAAATCAACAGGGACCAACTGGAACCCAGACAGGGAGCTAGGCGATGGCAGGCTAGCAGCCAACTTCTCAATCTCGTCGTTATCGTCAAAGCTGCTTGCTTCCGGCTCCTGGACATGTATTAGTACGAGCTTTTAGATACAATGCGAGAATACTTACAACGGGCTCCTTGTCATCGGCCTGGATCTTCACGTTGGAATCCGGTGTGAAATCAGGGACAATGATGTTCTCCAGTTCTCGCAGGTAGATAGACCTGTCAGTTCCAGGAGACTTAATGTTGAAGTTGAAAGCATGGAGGTTGGCCGCGGCAACAATGAATCCAAAGTGAGAAGGATTGTTAGGATCAAATTTGAGAGCATCAGGAGCTCGCTTGGGTCCGGACCAGAAAGGAGTACCAGACGATGTCTCGGAGTCCTTGGGGAAGTTGTACAGGAGCTGCTGGATCTTATTGGCAAACTCGGTCTCGAACAACTGACGAGCCCAGGCAATGCAGTCTTCAAAGGTTCGTGGCCTCTCGGTCGTGAGATAGTTTCTAATAGTCTCAAGAGTTTCCTTGTGATTGCCACCCTGCTTCAGAGAGTTCTCGATGAACTGAGGCTGGGTCAAGTACAGGTTGACGGTTTGAGGAGCCTTGACAAAGAGCTTCTCAAACATGTACTCTTTAGCCCAGGCAATGGTGTGGTCGATCTTATTGGGGAAACTTCGGATAGTACACATAGGGAACTCCTTCTCAGGGGGGTCCTGGGATGATGAATAAGATTCGGTGAGATGGGGAAGGACAACTTGCGTGTTGCCTTTGGTTCCAAGAGTACCACTCTCGAGGAGAGGCTTCTGAAAGAAAACACATCGACGATCAACGTAAGTACGCGCCTCAACGTTGTCGAGAGCATTGGTCACGCCATCAAGGTTTCGCCAGAAGTCCTCGTTGAAAACGTTCTCAGTCTCAGCGCTGACACGCTCCTTCAATGTCACCATATGGCCTTCAAGGTCGGGATTCATTCGCTGGACCGCAAGGGCAGCGCGATCACTCTTCATCTGGCCAACATCATCGGCTCGGAACAGGAATTGGCGGTTCAGGTTACTCCTCTCAATCGAGTCCATGTCAGTCACCCAGATCTTGCCCTTGGGTCCCGTGCCGAGACCAGTCATGGCCCAGTTCTTTAGCATCTCACATCCAATGGCACCAGCACCAACGAGGAACTGCTTCAGATTGGCAATCTTGTTCTGGTACTCAGTGCCAAAAACGGCGATCTGACCATCATATCGGCTGCCGATGGGCTTGCAGAGCTCAGCAGATCGCTTAGTGGATGTGGGTAGAGACTCGAGGGAGTCAAAGTACATCCACTGGTTGATGGGCTGGAACTTGCCAGAAACAGCCTTGAGGACTTCCTGTGCCACAATACCACCAAAATAGGCAGCCATAGGGTTGAGATCACCCTGAGCTTGGTAGCTCAGCTCCTTCAGAAGCTTCTCATCCAGCTCAATTTCAAGACCCTCCTGCTCAGCAAACTTCTTAGCGGCACCAAGGACAATAACAGCATCATCATCGTCCATGGGGTTAGGAAGTCGCTTGTGTAGAAGCTGGAAAGCATGGAGTGCCTGGAAACCCAGGTGGAGCTGCTGGGGTCGATCGAACTTGGCGAAATCCGAGATAAGGAACTCGGGTTCCTTGAGCGCGGTGGTAAAGTCCTTGAAGTTGATGATCTTGGGCATCTTTACTTGTGTGTACATACCACCTCGCTTGTACTGGCCGAGTCCAGTCACATCACCGATGGAGAAGGTGTAAGGTCCCTTAACTGTAATCTTACGGGGCTCGGCTCCGTTGAGTGCCTCCATTCCTTCAACCTCGGAGAATGTCACGTAATCGCCATCTTCCAGCCCGTGACGGGTTTCGTCGAGGGCGGATACCAAACCTTCCTCGTCAATGCCTGCCACAATGCCGCTAAGGGGGGCCTCGCCGGTAGGATCGATGCAAGTGAACTTCTCGCCAAAGTCGCAGAATACGGACCCGAAAAGACCATATGTATCTGCGACAACCACATAGATGCTCTTGCTGTGGCAGTAATCGCCAATGGCCTTTTGTTGGTGGATAGGTACGTTGGTCAAAACGACGACCTGATATTTGTCGAACTGAGCGAGTTCACCATCAAGTCCGGGTGACTGGTGAAGCTTGACGGGGGTATAGGCGTTCAGTTCGGCGACACGAGGCACAGTGACCTCATCTCTGGGCTTTCCGACATCGCTAGGGGTGAGGAAGAATTGAGAGGAAAGGTCCGCAATCTTAACTGGCGCAGGGTCATAAAGGGTAAGGCTCTTGACACCTGCAAGGGCGATGTTCTTGGCGATTTCCACACCGAGACCCTTTAGACCAACGATGAGCACATTAGAAGCGCCCATGCGCTTCATGGCCTCGTGGCCCAGGAC
This sequence comes from Fusarium austroafricanum, assembly GCA_012932025.1. Lineage (NCBI taxonomy): Eukaryota > Fungi > Ascomycota > Sordariomycetes > Hypocreales > Nectriaceae > Fusarium > Fusarium austroafricanum. The sequence goes on from JAADJG010000209.1 coordinate 66,949, forward strand.
ATAAAGTTGTCGACTGTAAAGGGACTCGTCGATTTCGCCATGTCCGACAACGGACTCATCAACCGCCATTCGGGTCGCGAGGTCGATCTCTGGTTGCTTTTGTTCCTATAGAAATGGCAGAGTTAGCTCACTCAAATCCTGTGTGTATGTCGACTAGGAAAGCGTATCAAATGGCGCCCGCCTTTCACATGCTCTGATGAATCAAACATTACGACAAGCGAAACGCCAAAACGGCGAGTATGATTATTTTGAACTTACGGCCATTTTTCTTTTATGGGTAGGTGACTCCCCGTTGGAGAGCTTTCGCTTCCCCAGCTTGTCTGCTTCAAAGGGGATCGTAATTTTGGAAGCGCTGCGTCAGTCGTTGCGAGGGCGATCCAGCACCAGGCAGAGCTCAACCCCACCAAACAGCAGAAGAGAACGGTGAGAGAGAGAGAGAAAAGTGAGAGGGGCTATCTGCGATGGATACGCTCGTCGCGGATCGTGGTAATCGTCAAAAAGTTGTTGTGAGTAAAGTCAAATATTGGTTTGTAAGAGAAGACGAAATGACTTTGAAGTTGGGTGGAACAAGAATCTGCGACAAGCGTTTAACGTTGATGAGGTAATGAGCCGAGTCCTTTTGGGGTGGGTAGCATGAGGCAACTCACTGAGGCAAGAGCTCTGGCCCCACTGTCAGCAGGCTCAGCTTTACATAAGCTACATCGGCCTGAGGTATTAATCAGCGATACAGCAGTCAAATGTTTTTGTAATTGAGACTTGGACTCTATTTGTTGGTATATCCAATTTTGCTATGTATAACTTTCGTCATTTCTCGTATCATCTAGCCAGCAAGAACTTGTCTTTCAATTGTTCGTTCAGTGGAGGTACCCAAGCTTGAGCGTGGCACAGCAGCCCCACATGGCCCGGGTGTTCAAGGTTGCCTGGGGCATGGAGCTACACACGTATGTGCCCCTCTAGAGCATGGGTCTAGCGCTCAAACGCAACTGATTCCAAACTTCTGTTGGATTCCATCAACTTTAGGGGGTTAGTTGCAGGCGCATAGAAGTGTTCTCAGCGTATCAATATGATGCAGGAGTGCTACAACCTGACAGGTTTGATCTTCTTTTCGAGGTACATACCTTGAGAGAGATGCAGGTCCATCATAAGATTCAACCGCGGGGTCAAGCCACGCGGGGCAGATTCGGCTTCAGCTACGAGCTCCTCGGCTCTAGCTTAACATACTCGATTCTTACAAGAATAGGTATATCTTTTGACATTCTTTTTTTTTTTTAGCTGTGCCTCGCAACTTGGCAAGAGATTCGCTTCTGTTCATCATAGTACACACACTAGTAATGCATTCACAAGAGTGCAGCATAAGGATTTCGGTGGGTTGTTGTTTTTTATTTCGCTTCCCCTTAGGTAAATGCTAATGTGGAGGAATCGCCGTGTTTGATTGCTCAATCCATATCGCTCCCTGATGCTGTATGTCTGTAGGGGTATAGGTATCATGGACACCAGGTCGATTGTAGCGCTCACCAGGCTCGTGAAAGCCTCATGGTTCTAAACTCGATCGAAGGGAAGGGGGAGAGAATTCGGACATTTAGGGAATCGACTTGAGCTCAACCTCGCTAAAGAGAAAGTTAGCAAAGCATTGGTTTGACTTTGGAGGCATTTGTAGCTTACAAGAGGAGAGTGGCGTTGGGGGGGATGGCACCAGGGAAGCCGCTGTGATCAGTTAGCTATCCATGCTTAAGCTAGATGGCGCCATAAAGATCAAGTCTCAGGCATCATGTTCGTTAGCTTACCGAGCGCCATAGCCGTAGTCACTGTCAATTGTCATTAGCAATCTGTGTAGCAATGTATAAAGTGTTGGTAAAACATACGGAGTAATGTCAAGCAGGGCCTTCTCGCCGACCTTCATGGTGGTGACACCCTCGTCCCAGCCTGTATAAAGTCAGCTTCGTCATCTCCACCCCACGGCTCTGATATCTGATGCTGACGCACCCTTGATGACCTGGCCGACACCAATAGTAACCTTGAAGGGACCGCGGTTGATAGAGCTATCAAACCTGTTGAGACAAATGGTTAGTCGTAGTCAATAACACCAGGTGTGAGGGACGAGCATACTGGTCACCCTTGTTGTCGGGTTTGGTAGCGTCCTTGATCCAGCCAGTGTAGTCAATGGTGACCTTATCACCGACCTTGGGGACTGGGCCATTGCCCTCAGAAATAATGGTCTTCTCGACACCCATTATGGCTTGTGTAAAGGAAAAGTTGCGAGGCTGTGTAAAAAAGGGGTTGATTCGAGTGGTAGTGCGAGTAGCTCGGGAGATGGATGCAAGAGAAAAAGGGCGCATTTTGGAAAGAGGCGGCGAGCGTGGAGCTTTATAGCTACAGATAGGATCAGCTGGAGCGTTGGGTTGGGAGGTAGAGAACTGGAGGCAACTGCAACGCGGTGCTGATGCGGTGCCAGGACAATGGGATTTCTTCTGTTGAGCTCCCCGTATGATCAATGGCTTCAGAAGCTCGATAAGCTCTTTCCATTGGATCTCATTGTCACAAATGGCGGGGCAGCGAGATCGACAGCGGGGCAATGGCAACTTAATGACGATTGGTACCAATCAACTTGCCTGGAGACTCCACTTGGGATGACGATTGGGAGAAGCTCACAGAAGTCAAGCAGGTCACTGATGAAAAAAAGATACATCCATTTATTAGCTGTTCCGCCATGGTTGAGCTGTACAGATGACATGATAGTAACACGTGGAATGAGAACATAAATGTCACTTGTCTCGCCTCCGGGTAAAATACCTCACCCAACTGTCGTGATTGCTTTCTGACCGTTAAAGGACCCTGAACGGCGCCTTGTCGATCACATATATGCATAAAGTATATGTATCTCGTATTAGGAAGTACATGCACCAATCTGACAGTTGTTGTGAACAAAAAGGTAACTTTTTATGGATATACAAGGTCGGTGCTTTGTTTGCCAACATCACCTACCTAGGTAGGTACCTAAGGTACTTAAGTACCTTTCAGTGATTTGCGTTTCAGGGCAACACTCAGGTCAATGCATTAAAATAGCACAGGACAGAAATAGAAAGGATTCTACAGGGCAGGTTTGAGAATATCACATCCTCGAACCTGCATCCGCTCCCAGGCACTGCCCAATGAGTGACAAAGTGTTTGTCGAATCATTCCTTCAACCCAGCATCAATTATCGAAGAGATATTTTCAAAAGGATTAGCTGGGGATACATTGAGATATATCATACGTTTAATACTTGACGCCATCTACGTGGTTCTTCTTGTAACCAGCAGAATAACAGATACGGTCGGCACGTGTTTGTCGTCGTACGGGAAGTTGAAGTCTTTTCACAGGAGCCTGAAACGAAGACTAATATAAACGCGCGCTGGTCTCCAATAATCCGAAAGATCTCATGAATCATTCTGTTGCTGTCTATTGCATACTAAGATGCAGCAATACAACGAAAAGCTCTAAGGTAGACTGTTCTTTTATCCATGATAAAGCTATTATATCTAGATCGACCATAGTTTGACTATCTCTATTTATCAATTACGGTTATATAGTGCGTTGATAAGTTGTTTCTTATCGAAAAGTTCTTAGATTCTCCGGACATTAAATTCTTTGAGCCTCACGCATCCAAGAATGAGGCTGTTTTGAAACTAAACTTCCAAACGGACTAACCACGAAGCCTGAGTATGGAATATACATACTTAGGCGGGTAGGTAAGAGCGGGTTATAGTAAGCATACTGCTTGATCGATTGAAGTATTGTCTCATACAAGAATCCACAAGGCCCTCAAAAGAGACCATACACCGAGTCAATCACCCGCCCAATCCTCCACACACAACCATTCAAACCACACTCCCTCTTCTCAACTGCAGCATTCATAACTCTCCCTCCCTCGATCTTGAGCTCGAAGTCCGCATGACCCGTCACTTTGTTACCCTCAATCTTCCCAAAACCTGCCAAGAGGAAGAACCGTGTCGCATCCGCGTTGCCACTCGTCTCAGCCTTGGAGTTGAACAATGCTAGTGCATCATTCGACGGGACGAGGTAGATGACCTCGGAGTTCTTATTACCACGCGCACCTGTGTATGACAGATCAAGACGCTCGTTAAAGAAGTCAGGGGCGACGATCTGCAGCAATTCTCTGGCGCGAGAAGTCTGTGTGTCGGCGGTCAATATCTCCTTCATCATCTTGGAGGAACGGAATGTGATGGTAGGCAGAGAAGAATGATTCGCAACAGCATCCCCGCCAAAGTAGGTGAGCATAGGATCGAGGATGTTGTCAATTTTGTACACCACGCCATTTGAAGCAGGGACTTGGATAGGTTTGCCGGAGCTGTCTTTCATGAGTCTGGCTTGTGTGCCAACGGGTACATCAGTGTGTGCCACTCCTGGATTGGTAGTAATGGCACCATTTGCGTCGGTATGGATCAAGAAACCTTCGATCGCAACGATGTTCTTGTCGTAGAGGTCTTCGGGGCTGAGTCTGCCTGGCAGGATGTGTGTTCGGAGAAGGCTAGCCAGGAGAGGATACGCCTCTGCCTTGGTCAATTTCTCGACGAGACCGTGGACCTTGGCAATCGCCGCGTTGGTGGGAGCAAGGATGGTATAGTCGAGACCAACGTTGTTGTCGTTGAAGCGCTCCTCAAACGCTGGTTCGGGAATCCCAGTGGCTCCCCCAGTTGACTTGAACAGGTTATAAAAAGCAGTCAGGTCGTGAGTCTGCTCCAGAACAGTAAGAACGGCATTGGTTCGGTTGACCTGACCTAAAGCACCTGTTAGGAAGAAGGTCGACATGCATAGTGTCACTTTCAAGAAGTTTGCCATATTTAAAATCCGATTCGTAATTATTCCGGAATAGGCCCAATCTCTTCGACAAAATTGATGTTATATATACTTGTTAGGTACTAATGCTATCAATTTAGTAGTTGTGTAATCTTTTATGCCTCCAATATCAAATCATTCAAGATGAAACTATCCAAGACGAACATCAAACAACTATTCTACTCAATATTTCATGCTCCTTCTATCTCAGGTCTAGATTAATTTATTTAACTTCAATTCTTGAACTCAACGACAAAGCCAAAAAGTTTTCTCTTTGGATTTGCATAACAGGCTATTATTAGTGTAGTACTTTCACTCCAATACTACGTAGTAGAGCTACATCGGCACCCAATTAGTGGCAAGCCTGAGTCATTTTGCACAAGTTTCGGTCTTTGCTTTGGCGCTTTGGGCAAAGGAAGGTATGCCATAGCGGAATGTTTGATATACATGAGAAAAGCTTGGAGTTGAAGGTGCATAACTGACTCAAGAAATCTGGCTCACGTGGGTAACAACCTGGCCATCCTTCGCCATATTGCTTGCTACTCCTCAGTCAAGATATATAATAAACGTCCAGGAGATTAAAGCAATTTGAACTTTAAATGCAATCCCTGTCGATCACTTTCGTCACGGTTTTAGCTCTGCTTGGTCCTTTCACAGCTTGACAACGTTTAGGGGGCCGCAGAGAAGATTTGAATGAGTTGGTAGGCTAGGTAGCTAAAGTTCATCAAATCCAACTAATCAGATCACGGAACACGCGGAGAGTTTATCAGGATATTAAGTGTTGATCTACATCGAACACACCTGTTTTAGCCTTTGCTTTGACTTAACCGTGTTTGAGACAACGACATGTGATTGTATCGCTTTTTGGACCATTGTTCTCTGCACGAATTATTACTTCAGGCAGTACCTGCTGTGAAAATTGGAACAGATTTCCCCCATTGTCCACGATCAATTACTTGTTGACGTGGGGCTACAGTCCACGTGGGTTCTGTGCTATATCTCAATAGTCGACCCTGTGCCTGCGTTTGAATGCTCTGTCTTAGGCGGTTGCTATTCACTGATTAGCCTAATGCGAGGAACAGCAATCAATTGGCCTTGTCGTATGGGACGGAATAGATGTATATTCTTTTATGCGGACTGTGGCTTTGAAAGATTGGTGACAGTATGAATGCCAAAGACATAAAAAAAAAAAAGAATATGATGACAGTAATGATTTCTTATTCGCTATCTCGTAAAATAAGAGTTCTCGCTTATGGTCGGGCATTTTACAGTAACAAGCTTAGTTAGTACAGTAGATAATTAGATTAGGCTGACTGCATCGTATCAAGGTTAATGATTAATGTTAATTAAACATGGATTCGGCAGATTTTCATTGATTGACACTAAACAGCCTCGAATTCGATAATGGAATCCGTGGATGGAGGCTATGTTGTGTCTAGAACGAGTCCCTGGTCAATATTCGAGATCCGAGCTTTACGAGCATTCAGTAGTCACATGCTAGTGTTGTGGCTTGAGCCGATGATGCTCATTAGTAGTTTGTTGACTGAGAGATACTGTACGTGTAAATCAGAAAATTGATATTCAAAGTGGAAGTTGACGATAATTGGAGAAGAGATATGAAACCTGGGTTGTCGATCTTGGAAGATCAGAATCGAGTTTTATGACGCCGATCTCCTGATGGAACTACTGTAGGTTAGTGGTTTTGACAGGCGAGCCGCGTTCCGAAGCCATCCACATCGTATGGAAAGATTCCATGCCAGTGACTGGGCTGTGCCCAGCAAACCGATCAGGGTCCCCCCTAAAACAGTCCCGTTTAAGTGGATGAATCTCAAGGGGTTTCACTCTGGGCGGTACTCAGTCGCTACGGCCCAGCCCTTGGCACTTCAAATGCCGCTATAGCCGTGAAGTCCTGCATGCTTTTCCTTGCCCACGTCGAAAGGTGGTGACATGGTTGACGTCAGAAAAGCGCAGATTCAATGGTGCTTAAATGACTTGGCCAAAAGAGCTTGCGACGCTTCATGGCGCCAAGAGCTGTAAGTTTAACAACGGTGGATAGACCAAGCCTGGGCTTCTCATGCCACTGTTGTAACGAGATTAGCAATAGAATCCTCATAGCATGGCGTTGAAATATAAGCCACCGTCCGCCATAAGAACAGTTGCAGTTCTAGTTCAGTCCCAGAACTAAGAACGGTTGCGACGGCGCTTATCACACCATCAAGGGCAGGAGGACCCTTACGAACCAGCCAGCCTCTTTTAACCGTCATTAAACTCAACCCTCCTTCTTCAATCGTCATAACAAAAGCATCATCCGGATACGCGGATGTGAACGTCTTTTTCCCTCCAAGTGACGCAGTGTTTTTTTGTTACTGTATCAAGCAGTATATCATCCGGCGCAAACTCATTGACGTTGAAAGGCGATCAATCTTCATCTCGCATTCTTTAGCAAAAACAAGGGTCCAGACAATGGCCGCCCCAATCAGCACCAACGGCAACAACCAGACCAATGGTCAAAGCCACGATGAGACAGCGACACAGCACGGCAATGGAGTATCGCCAGAACAGACAAATGGTGCTTCGAAACAACAAAATGGAGAGGAGCACCACCACGATCACATGATGAAGCGCCCTACAAAGATCGGAACCGGTTTCAAAGACAAAGTACAAAAAATTACAAAAGGGCCGCCAGGTGGCTTCGACTCAACCCCTCTCCCTGATGCGCCGCAAGGCTATACCATCCGATTCATATTCCACGGCGCTTCGAATCTTGCTCCCGGCGACTTTGTCACGGCCTCTTCAGATCCTTTCGTCCATGCGACACTGAGAGGCACCCAACCGAAGCGGCATAAGGAGGATCCCGATCTTACCCACCGGACGAGAACCATAAGGAAGACAACCGAGCCAGAGTGGGAAGAAGAATGGATTGTCGCCAATGTTCCGCCAACAGGCTTCATCCTTAAGTGCCGAATGTACGATGAGGATTTCCCTGACCATGACGATAGACTGGGCAATGTTACAATCAAAGTACCCAGTTTAGGCCCAGACTGGCGTGGCATTCCCGCCCCCGGCCGTGTCTATGAAGCCAAGAAACGAATGATGAGCAAGAGAGCATATTTGGCCAAAGCTGTTACCGGTATCGTCAATCACAATCATCACATGACACCCCTACTCCGTCTGAGCATGGAGCTACTGGGACCGTCAGATCCGCCTTATGCACAAATGTACACTGTTGGACCAACAACTTGGGTCAAGCATTTCAGTCCCTTGATCGGCCGAATTGCCGGTGTTAAGGTGAACGCTAATGCCGAGGACGACGCCCGAGTAGATCGAGACGAACAAGTCGACCAAGAAGGAAACAAGAAGGGCAAGACCCAAAAATACGAGTAAGTTATTGACTGAGCTTCGAGAAGGCTGATGCTGACATTACTAGTTTCCAAGCAAATGAAATGCAGCTTCAAGGCCCAGTGCCCCCTAAGCTGTATCATCGCTTTGTCGAATTTAGACCTATTATCGCATCGATTTACTCTTCAGCGGGCTTGCGCGGTAAGATCCTGAATAAGGCGCTGCATGGCCAACACCGCCGTATTTACAATTTTAACGCATCTACCGAATATGGCGACTTCGATGCATGCACACCAGAGGCTTCAGACCAATTTCTAAAGCTTGTTCACTACGACGAAGGAGGACGTACTTTCACATATGTTCTGACTTTGGATGGCATGTTCAGATTTACAGAGACCGGCAAAGAGTTCGGCATCGATATGTTGAGCAAACACACCATGCACTCCGATGTTGAGACATATATCGCTTGTTCTGGTGAATTCTTTATTCGACGACTTAAACGCCCCCTTGCTTCCGATGATGTGCATCCCCACACAGACACACACCCGGATAATCCTATTCCTGGGGGCCCGCCTAAGGAGCAACCTCCACATGATCCTGCATATTACCAGCTGATCATTGATAACGACTCAGGGACATACCGACCAGACAAGTCCACTTTGCCGTATCTAAAAGAGTTCCTCGAGAAGAACTTCCCAGGACTAGGCATCATTACCATGCATTGGGAAGACCAAGAACTGCAGAATATGAAGGAAAACCAGCGCAACGTCAAGAAGAGCGAGGGTAGATTGGTCAACATGGTCCTGAACAGAAGCCAGAGCAGTATTAGCTCAGCTGAGAGTGAATTGGATGACCGCGAAGCGTCTTGGCAGCAGGGACATAAGAGTAAGCGAGAGGCCGCTTACGAAGCCTTGGAAGACCCGCACAAGGTCAAAGATGCGGTCAAGTCTTTAGTCCCTGGGATGAAGTCGGAGAAGGGAGAGAGTTCTAAATGATCGGGTTATGACTAACGGCCGAAGATACTGGGTGTGGGTGGGTACCTTGAATAGATCGACTGTTCAGTATTGGCGAAAAGGGACCTGGATGGATTTTATATACCACTTTTGCTTTGTTACTCTTGCATTCCTCGATACCTTTCTTCTCTTATCTAGGTTCTCTTATCTAGGTAGTAATATATAGTCTTATTCTAATCGAGGTGCTTTGCTCACCAACACCTATGTATGTCAGATCCCTCTTGTGTCACAGGCTTGGCTTCAGTGCTATCCATTGGCTTGAGCAAGTCGCCAGCACTTCTCCCTTCTCATCCTTCATCTCGCCTCTAACCTTAGTCTTTCGTCCTTCAATCTCTTCTGCAACAGCCGTGATGCAGAGAACACTACTTGTCGGCACCGGCTTGAGATATTTCACATCTATGCCGCCCGTCACACTGTGAGTCTTGAACGCCCTAGCCTCTTTTCCCAAAGTTCCATTAAGATCAAAAATTGTGCCCATAGACTCGTCTAGTAAAGCTGCAACAATTCCACCATGGACCATCCCAGGATACCCGCTCACGCCTTCGCCCACTGATACAAGCACAGCAATCTCAGTAATATTATGCGCTGGATCTTGCGCAACTTTGGAGCTTGGCGCACGGAAGTAGCTGATCAAATGCATCAGGCCATGGGAATTGTTAAGTGTGTTTCCAAAGAGCTGATCATGTGCTGGTGACTTCGGATTGCGACATGAGGGAAGAAAAGGAATCGCGTCTGGCGCACAGAGCAGAGAGGCCGTCCAAGGATGGGAAGCAAAGAAGGAGAGTTCCGAGGCGAACAAGTCGGGTGGCGCATTCTCTGGCACGAGATCAAGCGCAGGGCAGAGAATTGAGTTGTGGAAGGGCGGGAACTCCATCTTGTTGGATGATGAGAAGGTGTTGATGTTGATGTGTGAGAGAACGGGAGGCCCGAAGCGATTTCGGACCCGGTGATGCGGGGCCGGTCGGGGGATCCAGAAGCTTGGCAATTGAGTGGAGGTTGAGGTTCGGAGTAAAGGTCTTAAAAGTTTGGAAGCTTGCATTATATAAATCAGGACTTATTCAATTTTCGAGATGAGGGAGATGAGTGAGGAAATGCGAGGTTTTGCCTCCTGGTGCGGGAGGTTGATCGACATGAAATCAAGGATGAGACAAATGATTTTCAAGCCGAGGTACGTATGCAGGCTTGTCCTACTGAGGTCATGGAAACCATAATACACCACTCTTATTGGGTTAGTAGTATCTACTCTACTTGATCCTCAATATATAAGCCTGACCTTTGCAGTTTCTTTCTGTCAAGATGAATAGGTATGCATAAGAAGAGGTTCTATTTTCTGGTTTCTATCACGGCACCCATAAGTTCTGCTGCGATCATTCAAGCGAGACCCTGGCACATTACTAACTTTGACGTTCTCTAGATTAGACCCTTCTCCCTAAAAATACATATTTGAGCTGTCTCTATTATGAGTTCTTATTTCAGCCTTGAAATAAGTGCTCTTAAGCTTCTACTATTAAAGTACAACTCTTTACCAAGTCTCTTCGTGTTTGTGTAAGTGATTAACGGCTCGTGTATGCTTGAACAATCACCAAAAATGGCAACAACAACACCTGTGTTATATGCCAACAATAGAAACAGCAAAGCAAACAGAAAGATCAATGAATCAATTCGTACTTTCATAGGCACAAGACACCTGCGTCGTCTCCTATTCGCCCACAACATCAAAGGTGCTTCAATCGATGCCGGAATGCACCAAGCCACCACTTTTTACAGGCTGCCACTGATGGTAACTGCCAACTCTATCGCACTTACCGAGCGCTCCTTCCGTTTGTGTGAGAGAGTGAACCTGTGTTGAGGTTCACAACATCTCCTTCCACTTTTGTCCTTTCCCCTCCTCTTCTTCTTCTTCTCCGTTCGTGTTCATTCACGTTCACCTGCGCAGCAAGCGCCTTCGCCTCCTCGTTTCTTCACACCAACAACCTCCCAGGCTTAGACCTCAACTATCGTCAACATGGAGGACCATCCAGGACATCACCGGGGACCAAGCTTCTCGCCTGAGCACCTTAATATTCTTATCACCATCGAACGCGTTGGCGCAGGATGTTCCATGGTTGCCATCATTCTCGTGCTGGTCACATTCACCTTTTTCAAGAAACTTCGAACCACCCCTAATCTTTTTCTTGTCTTTGCCCTGATCGCGAATGCTGGTGCTAGTGTAGCATCTATGATCGGCTATGATGGCCTTGAGCGAGGCGAGGGATCGCATCTTTGCCAGGCTCAGGCCTTCATCTTCGAATGGTAGGTCTTACTCTCGAGTCCAGGAACGCTACATCACTGATCTTGATTTGAAAGGTTCATGCAATCCGACCCTTGGTGGTCACTAGCAATGGCTATCAATGTGTTCCTCGTGTTCTTCTGCAACGCGGATCCTCGAATGTTTCGAAAGTATGCCTGGCTTTACTGTGCCATCTGTTTTGGTGGCCCGTTCATTCCCGCGGTTGTTCTGATATCAATCCGAAACTCCCCTGAAGGCCTCATATTTGGAGATGCTACTGTAAGTTGTTCTTGGCCGTTTCTCTTTAACTTAAAAACTGACAACATCTAGCTATGGTGCTGGATCGGAACTGACTGGAGTCTTGTTCGTCTCTACGCCTACTACATTCCAATCTGGATCTTTTCCTTTTTATCCATAATGATATACATCGCGGTCGGATATCATGTCTTCCACACCAGGAACCAGATCAGACACATGGTGATGGACGTAGGAGGGAACGCGGAAAAGAATAATAGCCTTCCCTATTCGAGCAGTGAGCACAGAGGTTCTTCAGAAGCGGTAAACTTCCCATCTAAGTCCAGTGAGGGAGGTAACACTGACTCGTGCCCTTAGAATCTCACCAGTCACCAGGAGTTCTATGGCACTGCCGTAACAGAGGTCCAAATCACGCGCGAAGAGCCGAGACAGACGGCTCACCAAGAGCCTACGATGCCGCCTGCTACTCACTCCGCAATGCCCCCCCGAATTCAATCTTGGGTTCTCCCTGGTTCTTTTGAGCAGCTCGAACAAACAAACTCTGGCAGAGGACAACGGTTTGAAACGGTATGCACATCCGACAGTACTCGCCAGCAGCCCTCCACAATAATGACTCGGCTTCATGCTGCCAAGTCGAATGCTTCCCTGAAGCTCAGGCGATTTGATCCAGTCAAGATGGCATATTTACGTACCAGCTTCATTTTTGGCCTTGCGGTGTTGATCACTTGGATTCCAAGTTCTGCCAACCGGCTGTATAGCCTGACGCACCACGATAAAATCAGCTTTCCTCTTAGTGTTGCCAGTGGCTGTGTGCTTCCCCTTCAAGGCGTTTGGAATGCCTTTATCTATTTCACCACTAGCTGGAAGACCTTCCGCGAAGAACTTCGTGCAGCCATTTCCAAATGGTTCGGGAAGCCCGAGGAGTGTCCCAACGCAATCCGCCTCCACAGTCGACTTGGTTCTAGCAAGGGTAGCTATCGCAATACATTTGAGCGGACTCGACAACTACGTGCCAGCTCGGTTGAGGATGAAGAAAAATCGATCACAATTTGATTCATGCGGGAGCCAAGCGGATGGACTCATAACGAGCATATTCCGGGCATTTGCTTAAGGGAAGGACACATGTAACATAATTTTGTCATGTCTTTACAATTCGGTGTCGCAAGGGCGGAGACCATCGGTGTCCAAGGATTTTAAGAGAAAATCGCATGAGTTGCGATATGTCAATGCCAATTCAAACTTTTACTATAACTTGGTTCATCATGTGGTCGCATTTAGGATGCGATCCCCTAGGCATTATATATAGCCTCGCCTTCAGCAGCATTAACTTTCTCTCGCACAACCCTGTCGACGGCAGCAGGGATGTCCTCATCGCCATCGAGGAGATCGTACCACCCATTCTGAACATCGTCAGCTGCAAGAAGATGCGAGGCGACCTCAGCTACAGCCTCACGGCTAACACCATTGGAAGCGATGTGCTTGGTCTTGCCAAACTCAACTTTGGTGGCGGGTTCTTCGGTCAGGGTTCCGGGCCGAAGATCGATACCAACAAGTGTAGGACTCTGCTTTGAGACTTTGTAGAGGGTCTCATCTGCTTCAACCTTGGCCTTGTAGTAGTTTGCCAACGCACCATTGTTGACCTTCTCGTGGTACTCATCCCACTCGCCAGCGGGCCACCATGAAGCACCGGATCGACGAGAAGCTAAGTATGAGATGAGTAGGAACTTGGTGATTGTGGGGATAGAAGCTGCAGCATTGATGAAGTGAACGGCGGCATCTCGGTCCACCTTGAATGTCTAAGAGGAGTCAGTAAATAAGGTGATCTAAAGAGGCTTGAGTGAATGAGTTGGTTCATACCCTTTCAGCGCCACCTTTACCTCCTGCACCTGTATCTTATTAGTACTGATTCAAATAGTCTTGGTTTGTAACATACCGGCACTCCAGGCAACGTAGTCAGGCTTAACCTCATTCAAGATACTCAAAGCCTTGTCCTGGGATGTGATGTCCTCAATGCTATGTACAAGAACATTGAGTTTGCCGGGGAGACCAGCGCCAAGTTTTTCGATTGCAGAGGTTTGCTCAGAAGTTCGGATGACACTGGTTACAGTCCACGAACGTTTGAGGAGGAGAGGAGTGAGAAGTTGGGCGATTTTGCCGTGGCCACCGAGGAGAAGAACGTGGTGAGAAACCATTGTATAAGTGATATGAGCTAATATTCAAACGAGAAGCTTAATTTAGCGAAGAGAACTACAACATACGAATCGAGATTAGATAGATGAGTAGTGAATAACCTCATGAGAATAGGCAAACTTGAGTATTTATGTCTACTTGAAAGCTAGGTACAGAGGGAGGACTGATGAATTCTAAAGGAACCTATGACGACATTCTCAGCAAAGCGGGGCGACCAGCCATTACTAATTCCGAAAGGATAACGGCAGTTGGTATTATGGATCTTGGGATTGACGAAATTCGGACGTTTTTGCTCGCCATCAAGGTGATTTTTATACTATATTGGTTTCAAGTTTCTTGGGCAGTCTACGGTTGTGATGTCAGGCTAGGTGGTGTTAGTGGTATCGTTGGATAGCATAGGTACAGTTAGCAACCGGCTACTTGTGATTTATGGAATACCGATGTACTAATGTCACCAACTTTAGCAGTTTAGGTACAAAAAACCATTAATTATGAAGTTATTTGTTTAATTATTTCTTTGAGTGTCAAGTCTGGTTCATAGTTCGCTCTTATGTTATATCGTCTGTGTATGCCGCTTACACCACAATGCGCCTAGAGTCTGAGATGAGACGACGCAGTCAGCAAGCCAGGACATCTACCCTGTGACGATCTATAAGCCTATACCAATGAGGGAAACTCAGATGGAAAGTGTGGCACCCTCATCCAATGGAAAATCACAGATTGTTTGCAAAAAAAAAACACAAATTTGCAGTTTCATGCGTTTCCCAAGCACAAGCAAGCGCTTAGGTAAGCCTGGAGCCGCTTGAAAGATATCGGGAGTTGCGGAGCTATCATGTACTAAACCTCTTATGGGGTGCACAACCATTGGATGTTCTTTCACACTGATTGTTGAATATCACCCTAGCGCTGTGCTGGCTTGCTGACGGCCAGTTTGAGGAAGGGGTAATTCTGTGGTTGTGAATAAGGTATAAAGGTGTTCATGTTCACTCGCCTTTGCTGTCTTCACCAGTCTGCTCATCCTAACTCTCCTGCTACAAATCGCTCAACCCTGTCTCAACTCGTCGTGAAAGTGAGCTTTCGACAGGGATTAAACTAGACCGATTAAGCTCTTGTATGAGTATCTCCAAGTACCTGTTTGGTGCGAGAAAAATGGCCAAGACAGTCTGTATTGTTGGTGAGTCACACGCTTCTACCTCGAGCGTCCTCGCTGATTATTGTAGGCGCTGGTCCTTCGGGGCTCGTTGCAGCCAAAACGCTGTTACACAACACTGCCCCCGGCGAGTTCAAGGTTACTATATTTGATACCCAGAAGGATATCGGAGGTCTATGGCCTACGTCAAAGACAGATAAGGGGCGGCAGGTTCACCCGTTTATGTGGGCGAACCAGAGCAGACATACAATGCAGTTCAGTGAACTCGCCTGGGAGGACAGTGATGCTCAACTCCCACAGGGCTGGATGGTTGGAAAATACCTTCACATGTACCTTGAGCGCTTCTTGACGAGCAATTCGAACTTTGAACTTAAGCTTGGTACTCGGGTTGAGACAGCAGAGCGTCCATTGGGATCATCCAACGGTTGGACCGTTAATACGAATTCTGAGTCTGGAACAGAAACCAAGAGCTTTGACTACCTTTTGGTGGCGTCTGGTTTCTTTGGAAAGCCTATCATACCTGAGAGCCTGAATAAAGAGATGGACATCCCTGTTGTTCACAGCAGTCATTACCGGGACATCGAGAATCTGCTAGGCAAAGGTCGACCTGGCGGTGGCAAGATTCTCGTCGTTGGAGGGCAGATGTCTGGTGTTGAGATCGCAGGAACTATTGGCGCCAATCTCTCCTCCGAGGTCAACTCACCGGATCCATCGAAAATCGTGGACGCTGATCAGTACAGCATTCATCATGTTATTCAGCGACCTATATGGGTGTTTCCTCTCTATACTAGCCCCAAGGTAGGTAGTCGGGTTGTGCCCTCAAGTCGGGTTACTAACATATATAAAGCCAGCGGAGGCAGCTGCGCCTTTTCTGCCGCTTGACTTTGCATCGTATAACCGCAACAACCGCCCTAAACCCTTGACCAACACACAAGGACATATCCCTGAAGAAACAGCAAAACTAGTTCATGACATATACAAGGGTGTCCTTGGTTCTGATCAGTCTGAATACTCCCCCCTTCTCAAGATTGACGACACAAACAATGATAAGCAGCCTTACCTCGCTGTCAGCGAATGGTACACCGACTTTGTTCGATCTGGGCTCATCACTTTGTCAAACGGAAAAGTTGAAGGCTTTGAAGGCTCTACAGCAACGCTGTCCGACGGCACCAGGATTGAGAATGTTGCAGCGGTAGTGGCCTCAACCGGATTTGACGCTTCACCCTGCATAAGCTATCTTCCTAAGGACATCTTGAAGACGCTTCATTTTTCGCCAAAACATATCGACCAACCTGTTGCTTTGGCTTTCCACGGAACGCATCACCCAGAAGTCCCCGATCTGGGCTTCGTTGGTTTCTACAGATCGCCGTACTGGGGTGTGATGCAGATGCAGGCTCGATTTGTAGCGGCACTGTGGTCAGACAATGCCTCTCCAGGCCATGATTCTGAGGTTTTTAAGAGTAAGCTTCACGGTGACATTTCTGTTCAGAGAACCCTTGACCTCCGAAACGACCCACGAGTATCACAGTTCCCAATGGGTGATTATCCTTATCTCATGAACGAGATTGCAGAGGCACTTGAGTTGAAGATCCGCGAACCTCTTGAGCCGCAAGTTCCGGTCCTACCACACAACGATCTGCCACTAGACATGCTCACACCAGCACGATACACGAGCCCCAGCGACGATCAAGAATCCAAAGACGCTGCAATGAAATCGCTTGGGCAGACATGGAAAGATGCAACCGATGGTCTAACGACGTCGAGATTCGTGGCTCACGGTGTATTCCGAAGCCTTCTTGGTACATGGAAACTCGAGCGCGACCTAGTTAGCAAACTGCCCTCACACCCAAGTGGGCACTTTAGTGGGACTGCACAATTCCTCCTCCGCGAGAAGACAGCCGATGGATTGCGATGCGCCAGCAGCCCCAGCGAAGGCCTTCCAGGTGATGATGAACTGGGCATGGAGTATCTCTACATCGAAGAAGGAGAGTTCAAAACAGAACAAGGCTTCGGTTTCAAGGCTACGCGTCGATATGTTTGGCGCTATGATGAACTAAAGGATGTGCTGAGTGTATGGTTCGCCAAGCCTGAAGATCTGAAGCGTGCAGACTATCTCTTTCATGAAATTGAGTTCACAGAGCCGACGGAGAAGGGCTGGGCTGCCAAAGCGGGACATCTGTGCATTGATGATTACTATGATGTCAAGTACAATTTTGCGTTCCAGGCGGTAAATCTGAAGGAGTGGGGGATCGAGTACACAGTGAAGGGGCCCAAGAAGGATTATACTATCAGAGGAACTTACACACGGTGACAATGCCGTTAGATGTGAGATTATGAAGTGGACGAGTGGAAGAAATCTAATAGATTTATATCTTGGAAGTGACTGTTACGATGGCATCTCCGCGGCCGGAGCAAGGCAGGGCAGGGATGCGGACCGGGCCGATGTCGTGATGGATTGCTCCACACGTTGTGACGAGATGCATGATAAGATTTAACCTTAGATGCGATCTTATCGGGTAATATGGGATGCATCTGGGGATCGTGGAGGGGTCGATCAGTTGGGTCTTGAGGCTGGCCTGGGAAGATCAGATCATACGTAACAACTGCATGATTACTTGTACAAGTAGCTCTAGGCTTCTGGCCTGCAGTCTTCAATGTATTGTGACTTCATCTGAGTTCCAAGATGTATATTGCCGGCCAAGCTCAACAGTAGAAGACTGGCAGACTGGCTCACCTTAAGTGTGTGAAAGGTGTTACTTGTCTCTGCTTCGTGTTTCATTCTGACCAAGTCCCCATTGCTTGCAGGCACGTAAATACTCCTCAAAGTAACCTCTTTGTGATGCTGTCTTAGCTTGGAGGTCGTGTACGCGTTGGAAATGCGATACGTAGTGATTTGTACTAGAGGGAGGGATTGGGGGAAGAGACTGGAGTTGTTCTGTACGCAAGAACCAACACCAATAAATCTAACAAACTACTAAATGTTCAATCCAAAGTTATGGTCATCAGGACGCATATTATAGATTATTAGGCGTACACTACAAATTAAGTGGATGTGCTATAATTTTAATAAAAGAATAAATGATCTCGCCCAGTCTTTTCTATCCCTTGGGGACTACCCAATGTTGGGACAAGCTGGAGACGCGAGAAACGTTTAATTGGAGCCTAGAAAGTTCGAAATAGGGTTGCCAGACCAAGGATAGGATCTATTTTGGAAGAGACTGAACATGTCAGACCATTGCTAACATTTGAGGTGGGAGGCCGCAGATACGAGTATCGACGTTTCTTCTCATCCACATACTACGTAGTATGCATTGTCTTCAATATACAACTTAGCTATGAGGTGATGCCACAAGTGAAATCCTTTGAAATGAACCAGATTATGCAAACATCTTTTTGTTGTATCACGATGTCACTTATATGGGCCATGCGCATCCTTGTCCGTTTCAACCCCAGCAGGGGTCTTTTCTGATCCTATAAAGATCGTTTCCAAGATGAACAACTTTCGATTGTTGAAATCAGACCACGAAGAAGGGATGATTGGGGCTCTGCGTGCCTTGCATAGGCCGATGGATACTCCATGGTCCCATGCAGTCGGGGCCGGGGATCGTTGACCCGGTCCCGGACACAGACACCGAACGATTCCGTGGAGTGTTTAAAGTCTGAGAGATGAGATTTGAGTCATAGGATGAGAGCCTCGGTTGGTCTGGCGAGCGCGGGGTGCATATGAAATAAATTTGTGCTGCATAATCTTTACAAGGTGAGGTTTTTGTTGCTTGTTATCCCAGCCACGCCTATACGTATTTGGTGTGACTGGAATGCGTTTCCTGAGAAACAACAAACGACGACAGCTGAAAAAGCTTGCCATAAAGTTAATCACACGTTGAAGCCTAACTCAATCGTCAGCCTCAGTAATAATAATATTACCCCCCTTCTAAAAGGACTCACACACGAATGCTTGCTTGGCGCCCAAGCTATGGATATTATTGTGGTCTGATTTTTTCCAAGGCACATGCTGACGACACCGCTGTTATTGGGGATAGTTGATCGGTGTGTGTATGTGTTGAAGCTCAATAGACAACTCATTGGCGGTAACCTCCTTTTTTCTTCTTCTCGTGTAGGGGCTGTGCTTGACTGAGAAATGGGTTCATTTTTCAATGCCTATTAATGCCCGGATCATCCGTAAATGTTCATGTTTATGTATAAATTAAGGTATACTTCAAGTTGAACCTCCCCGTTGTGGAGAACGCCCAGAAACACATTTCCCTTTGCTTTACCGCACCGCACGGCACCTTCCAAGGTTTAAGTCAGAACCCCGCGCAATCGAGGAAAGAGCTGAGGTCAAATCACTGTCACACAAATACCTATGACCTCTCCAACAATCTTTGAATTGAACCTTTCTTCTCTCACATCCATCTCTTCCGCTTATCTTATCTTTCTCATCTCCCTCATCCTACCTACCAAACTTGTATCACGATGAAGCTCGCCGTATTCAGCACAAAACCCTACGACAAAAAGTACTTGATGTCGGTTCTGGGCACCAAGCACACTGAATCGGGAATCGAACTCGTCTTCCACGAATTCGCTCTTAACGAAGACACTGTTTCTCTCGTTGATGGGGCCGACGCCATTTGTGTCTTTGTCAACGACGTTGTCAATGACAATGTCATCTCTGCCCTTTCAGAATTTGGCGTAAAAGCCATTCTGCTGCGTTGTGCAGGCTTCAACAATGTTGACCTTGATGCCGCTCAGCGTCTCCGCATTATGGTCGCAAATGTCCCATCATACTCCCCCGAGGCTGTTGCCGAGTTCGCTGTTGCTCTTATCCAGACTCTCAACCGCAAGACTCATCGCGCCTACAACCGTGTTCGTGAGGGTAACTTTGCTCTCGATGGCCTCCTCGGAAAGACCCTATATGGCAAGACTGTCGGCATTGTCGGTGTCGGCAAGATCGGTCTTGCTACTGCACGCATCATGAAGGGCTTCGGTTGTAGACTTCTCGCTTATGATCCCTTCCCTTCGCCAGCATTTGAGGAGTTTGGCGAGTACAAAGATCTCGAAGACCTCCTCCCCGAGTGCGATATCGTCAGTCTCCATTGCCCCCTCATGGAGCAGACACGGCATATCATCAACCGCGACACAATCTCTATGATGAAGGAGGGTGCTATGCTGGTCAACACCTCACGAGGTGGCTTGCTCGACACCGAATCTGTCATCCACGCACTCAAGACAAACCATATCGGCGGCCTTGCCCTTGACGTGTACGAGGCTGAGGGAGAGCTTTTCTACAATGACCATTCGTCGACAATCATCCAAGATGATAAGCTCATGCGTCTCATGACGTTCCCCAATGTGGTCGTTTGTGGCCACCAAGCCTTCTTCACCGAAGAGGCCCTCACCGAAATTGCCGAGTGCACCCTCAGCAACCTTGAAGAGTGGATGGTGAACCAGACAAGCAAGAACTCGCTTACCAAGGATCTCAAGTTGCGACGCCGCGAATCCCTTCCTGTCCGTGCCATCTAAGGTGCCCACATTCTTTCCACTTTTCTCGTTTTTTGTCTTTGCGGCGTTCAGGGAAGGGAGAATTGAAGATCCACTGGAGATAACGACTCTTTGCTCCTATTCTTGTTTGGGCAAGAGTCCATACCTCTGAGCAGATGCTATCATGGCCGAGCCGGAAACTAGAAGGAGATGAAAAGGTAATCCCTGCTGCCATGTTCCTTAAGTGGGCCCTGAAAGCTCTGTTGCGACCCATTTCATCGCCGAACATTACCGATGAAGAATAGGGCCCCATGAACACCTCTTCATCCCCTGAAAGCCTAGTCTTTGTCTGTAATGGCATTGGGTTACACGCGCCGTATTTCTTTGTTTCCTGGTTCTCGTACGCTTTTGGTCCGGTTCTGGTGGTTAGAAAGGGGATTGATATTGACCTGCTGGACATGGTCAGCGTCTCGTTTGTAAGGATAGGATACTTCTCGCAGACACATGATAGAGGCACTGATGGTTCAGTGTATTCATTAAAATGATCCTAAATTCAAGGGTATTATGCTAAATATCCAAATACACTCTCAATGATTTTCCGTGCATATACATCCATATATGGAAGTCCTGTCCAAGCGTTAAAGTCTAATCTCCTTTAAACCGCTACCCCAAGTCTAAGTCTCTTTTTTTTTTTTGTGTGTGTGTGTGAAACTGCCCTTCAAAGGCGATAGTAGGAAAGCCAACTCATCAGCAGTTGACTCAAGGGTTGCTCACGTAACTTCGAGCACGGCGCAAGTCCTCATCCTCAGAGTCATCGCGAGGCTGAGCACCGCCATGAGTTGTGCCACGGCTCTTGGCCTTCTCGATATCATCGACACTCTCGTCGTCACCGGCGTAGGCGTACTTGCTGCGCTCACGGATCTTGGCTCCGTACTTCCAGAACATGAAAGGAATGGCACAGCAAGCAAGACTGATGAAAGCCAAGAGCGTAGAGGCCCATTGATCGTTGAGCCGCTCATACATCTGCTCAGTGAAGAGAACAACAGCGGCACCCCAGAAACTTCGGATACAGGTCTTTGCGGCCAGGGCAGAAGCAGCTTGGTGCTGGTAAGAGTCGACAAGGTAGTTGTTGGCAGAGTTGTAGAGGAAAATGAAGCCAAAGCCAACAGGGAAACCTCCCATAGCAGGACCGGCCCAGGAGAGCTCCTTGTAGGAAGTCCAGGCAAAGATGAAGAGACCAATTGGAATACACCAACAGGAAATCATCATGGGAATGAGACGGACCTCAGCGGGAGGATGACCGTTGTGCTTCTTGACAAGCTTAAGGTAGTGGTTGTTGACAAAAGGCGAGCAAGCAGCTGAGAGAAGAACACCGACAGCAACAGGAATGAACATCAGACCAGTCTTTCCAGCAGAATAGCCCTTGCCCTTCTGGTAGATGATGGGGTAGGCAACGAAGAACATGTACAGAAGACCGTAAAGAACACTCATGTACAGAGAAATGAGAAAGACGATGAGTTCACCGAAGAGAAGCTGGAAGGGTCGGATGAGGAAGATCCTGAGACGTTCAGAGAGAGGTCGGAGATCGAGTTCCTGCTCTGTAACATGGTCGGTCTCGCCAGTTGCCTCCCGAAGTTTACGAGCACGACGAGCAAGAAGAGTCGGGGCGTAGGTCTCAGGGACGGTGAAGGTGATGAGAACCCAGACAACAAAGGCGAGGATGAGCTGAATCCAGTACAGCCAGCGCCAACCAGCAGCGTCAGAGAGGAAACCACCGACAAGCGGACCAACTAGTGCATATGTTAGTAGATGTATAATGTGAGACCATTCAGAGGTGACTTACTGGCAGGACCGATAAAGGGAGCAGCGGAGAATGCAGCCATAGGAACACCACGCTCCTCATTCTTCCACATATCGGCAAGAGTGCCACCGACAAGAGTCATAGGCGCTGAGAAGGCAATGCCATCAATGGCTCGGCAGACGAGAAGAGTTTCAATGTTCTTTGCTACTGCGCAAGGAATGATGAAGATGACTGCAACAAGAAGAGTCGAGCCACTGGTGGGTCACGTCAGTAAGTATTATCTAGGTGTTATCAGAGTTAGGAGACTTACTAGATAATGCGTCGTCCGTAAATCTCAGAAAGAGGTGCAAAAACCATGGGTCCAACACCAAATCCTACAACGAACAAACTGATACTCACAAGAGCAAGCTCGTTGCTCACATCCAAATCCTTAACCACACCGGCGATATCAGCAGTGATAACACTCGAGCAGAAGGCAACCACAAAGCACGTCAGTGCTACACACATAGTGCACCACCACTTATAAGCTTTGCTCCAGTTCTTAGGGTTCTCCTTATCACCCGGCGTGAAGGTAACAAGCTTGTATCGTCTTTCTTGCCCAGGTTCATGGTTTGTCGACTGCCTTGCGATTTCTTCGGGCTGGATGGGACCAGGGATAGCACCTCCTGGGACTTCGACACGGTACTCGTCGAGGTTGGCGTTGGCGCTGAGGGTTCTGTATGGCAAGTCGATATCGAGATCAGGATCAAGAGATTCTTTTTGAGATCCATCGTGGGTGTGGGTGCGGGAGAGAGAGCGACGGATGCGAGACATTGTTGTCGGGTGGGTGTTTAGAGGGGCAAAGGTTGTCTCCTCTTCACCTGGGAGAGTTGTTGATGATCGATTTGGATTTGATTGATCCATTTTGAATAGATGATAGTGAACCAGCTAAGTATTACTCAAGCGTTGTTTGTATGTTAACAAGATCAAGGAGAGTAAAGTAGATAAAGTAGACAAAGTAGATAAGGTATGAGAATCAACTGAATGTCTCATGCGATAGTCAACCTAGAAATATCCATCCTGCTCTAACGGGGGCCCAACCCACCTCTATATACTCCTCCCCATCGCATCTCATCTCTTTTTCCAAAGATTTCACTCAAGTAGCAAAAGTCCCCACATTGATATCGCCGCACCCGAAATCCGGCGCTGTACCGTCCAAGTGGGTCCTTGCCATCCGGACCTCCAGGCCCACTTTGGCGGCTGCGGCTGCGAACCCTGCGGCTGCATCCGAGAAAGTGCGTGACAAGCAACAGGGATTTAGATATAATTTTTTTTTTTTTTTTTTTTTTTTTACCTGTTTTCAACTCAAGAGACTCTCTTGGTTGGTTGGGGATACTTCGGTGTCAGAATGTCGTATTATCGATTGATTTTTGCTTCTTTGATCAGGGGCTAATCCTGCTGCGTACCTTTTTACACATCCTTGCTTGTTCATGAGCCTCATTATCAGCCGCATACTTCTCTTTTTTTTCTTTTTTCTTTATTTTACCCTTTGTTTCGAATCCGATTCTCTCGGTTTAACTTTGCCTACAGTATGTACTAAGGCTTATCATCTGCTAGTCCTCGATCTCAGTCCGTTAAAGAGCGTTTGAAACCTCCACTTCGGAACCGTCGCTTCCGATGTGGGTCTCACCTTCACATCTACATAAGCTTTGACAACGTCATCGGAAGTGGACTGAACTGCACTGAAACAACGAGACTAAAAACTCAAGCTTCATGCCAACGTCATTGCTACACTAACCCCTGTTCACTTCTCGGTAGTAATCCTGGTGATTGCTGCTTGGAGTATCCATAACATGTTGTTTATTGATACTATCAACTGATAATGCAACCTCTGATCTTTCCGGAACATCGCCGAATATCTCTGCCCTCAACTGAGCTCCACATCCACCCACGCAATACCGTTCAGCTCGTCCATCAGCTTTACACTGACCCTGCGTCTGCTGGCCTCGCCTGGTATCCTAGTAGCAAATCTGTGGAATTGTTCGGCTGGTGGTATTAGAGTAGTCGTGTCCGTTTTCATCTTTAGGGCCATCTCCGCGTTCGTTAAGGATTTAAAAGAAACGTCTGGCGCAGCGACCGCCTCATCCACTTCCGTCATAATGTAGTCGCCCTTAGAATCGACCTGTCTTAAACTCCCATCAGCCTGCACAACTGTGCGAGGTACGTCCTCCCGCCCGGGACGCAAGGCCCATGCCTGGGCCCACCCCTGCGTGCTGAACACCCAAAGAATCATATCAGGTCCCAAATCCAGGGCAAGATCCACCAAATTGCGACAGATAGCAACAGACTGCCCTCGAATTTCGACTGGGCATGCCGTCACTTCTGCGAAACGATCATCTCGAGAGTCAATGTCATTGCAACTTCCTTTGGGCCGCAAATTCGTCTTATCCAACGAGTTTCCCTCTTCCCCGTGTTGGGTGACATTCATGCTGTGCTGACGACACCGAGTGCGAGATATGACGGTGAACACATCAGGCGGGATCATGTAAAAGACAATCATCTGTTCGTCTGTGTCTGAAGACGATGATGGATCGAGATTAAAGGGCGTCGTGCCAGCATCCTCTCCAAGGCCGTTATCTCCACTCTCAACCGCAAATGTTGCCATGATACAGACCCCAAGTCTCGTGTCTGATCCAACTGTGTATAACACAGGCAGCGTCAACGAACTATCCATTGGAGGACGAAACTGAGCCTTGCAATTTAAGCGATTCAAGGACCCTGCTGGCGCATCAGAGCCCAAAGAAAGTATCCCCGTTCTGGGATCTGTGTATAAAACGTGGCATCCATCACTCAACGGGACAGCTCTGTAGTGGTCCATAATGCTGCTGGTGGATATGCTTTGACTTCGGCTATTAGCATGATCCTCGTCTCGTGTTTCTGTGAATAAACGTTGGGACGGTCCATCGTATGCTGCCATGTCCCCACCTACTGGATCCATCGCCGTCACCCCTGTGCCGTTCCAAAAAAAAAAAAAAAACCAGGCTGCTGGGTTTGCTCTCGGAATATTAAAGACGTTCCCGACTGGACCAAATAGATTACTGAGCGTCACCGGAAGGTTGATGAAGCGAAGCGCCTCAGCCGCATATGCCCTGTCCAAACATATGAGTAGCGAGCCCAGTGCCAATGGCACACCCAAGATCCAGGCCGTTGACCAATGTGTAGAGAATGTATGTGTATAGGAATAAGCGAATGGTTACGCCAATACGTTCGCCAATGAATGAGACGAAGAAATCAAATGTTGTTGAAGAAAGAGAATTTCTACCGTTGCATTATCGACTAAGGCAGGCGAAGGGATCACAGGGTTAGAAGCGTCGATGTATCGAAAAGAGGAAGGACCAGGCCACGGCGACTCTCTTAAATTAACACTACTAGAGTACCTATGTACCTAGGTATGTAGGCAGCATCAACTCTGTAATCCTAACATCGGGGCATTGTTACGAATTTAGCTGAGCCAGATGCTCTAACTTTTGCCATGAACGAAAATAAACATGACGATACTCAGACCAGACCCAATCAAGCGCTATAATCATGCACCTCATCATCAAATAACGCCATTAAACATTACTTCCCCCATTGTCTTGCCAGACATTTTCGTCTCCTATACCGAGCGCACTATCAACACCCTGCAGAACAGGTCGCTCGTTCTCCTCTGTTGTTTGCGTATCATCCGTGGGGATTGGTGGAGGTGGCTCATCGTAGATCCACGGCTGCGGAAGCCTGTACGGGTGTCAGTTGATGTCATAAAACTAAGTCATGTGTAACCTACGGGGCGAAAAGACTGGGGTTGACAAATTGCATTCCCTTCTCTTTAAACTCGTCAAGGGTGCTTCCACGACGCAGAAGAGCCTGGGAAGGCCGAGGGCGGTCCTCGTCCTCAAAAGCGTCGTCTAATGCAGCTGTATCATCTGAGTCCTCATCTGCTCGGATGGCGCGCAGGGCAATGTACTTGGTCAGAGGTTCGAATCGTCTCTTGATATAATAGCAGTACCAGATAGAGAACGGAATCAGGGGCAGAATGCAAAGCGACGGAGTGAATGCTTTCACGGAAGCGATTCGGCCAACCATGACAACCTCAAAAACGATCAGCCCGACAATGATCCGGTAGCATATTATCCTCCAGGCACCTCCGGTGGCATGTTGAGGCTGATCCATCGCATAGAGTACCATGTACTTGAAGGCGAAGTAACCCAGAGCGAAGTAAATGATTCCAAAAATAAGTATGACAAACCCAAAGTTCAAAATGCTGTAGATGATGCACAGGTTGAACACAAGTAGAGAGGTAGGCAAGAAAAACCCATACTGAAAAACCGGGGGCTTCTTGAGCTCGAGGGCATCGCGTGGTGTTTTAGATTGCCAGTTGAGGAATGGGTAGAGGAATACGCTTCCTGCCTCGAGAATTCTGAAGGGCATGAGGCCAA
The DNA here is from genome assembly GCA_012932025.1 of Fusarium austroafricanum. Classification (NCBI taxonomy): domain Eukaryota; kingdom Fungi; phylum Ascomycota; class Sordariomycetes; order Hypocreales; family Nectriaceae; genus Fusarium; species Fusarium austroafricanum. Next base: position 93,737 of record JAADJG010000209.1, read on the forward strand.
TACCTTGTAGCATGATGAAGCAGGTATAGAAGACCGCGAGCTGCTCCACGTCATGGGCAATAGCTGCTGGTATTTGAGTTGTGTCCTTGATCATGCCCCGCAGCTCGTTCCAGAACTGGTACCCTGACAACGACACCGCGAAGACAAAAAAGGTATTGAAGAAAGTGAAGAAGTAATTCTTAGAAATGACAGAGAGTTCCACGTCGCCCTGAGAAATCATTCCCTGGTGGTTGGAGAGGAAGTCGAATAGATAAGGGACAGCAACGTTGAGAAGCGACACAACCAAGGCAGGCAAGCCGTTTTGGACCAACGAGTAGATAATTGTGTGCTCCTGTAGCCACTTGCCGACGTTGGGGAAAGTGTTGTTGATCGTGCAGAAGCTCAAGAATGACGCAAGGAAGGCAGTAGGAAAGATAAATAGCAGGGTGAGAAGCGTGATGCACAGAGTCACAGCCCAGGATTTGAGGCGACGAATGCCACGGGGCGCGTACGTGTTCCTCCAGACAAGATCTGAGGGGGCTGGTGTTACTTTGGTCAAGAGCCGGCCTGGTCTGGGGTCGATTCGTGCCTGGATAGCCATCTGGCATGAGGCAACCGAGTCCATGGTGACAATCGCCATGTCTGTGGGCGCGTACGACTTTTTGCGAGCCTCAGTGACCTTAGCATCCAGTCTCCTAAGTCTTTCCTCGTAGTAATCGATAGCATCCACATTGCGGGATCGCAAGCCAAGGGTGCCGTAGCGTATATTGACTTTGGGCCTGCCCTCATCTCCAGAATCCCATGGTTCTTGTTGTGAGTCTAATAGCCGTCCATTCTCTCCAGTTTGTTCGTCATCTTCTTGATCTCGAGGCGCTCCATTTCCACGTCTTTGGGGTCCGTTATCCTTTCTTCTGCGGCGCTGGTAACTGAGAAATGTGGCCCAGGCACCCTCAAGGCGTCGTAGCGTAGCGTCTCTCAAGTCCACGAGGTCATCAAGCTCCTTCCAGTCTCGGCAAATCATCACCTTTTCAACTGTACCAATATCCAGTTTTTCGATAAGATCTTTGATCTCCTGTTCTGATCTTAAATCCTCGGGAATACCTGTGAGTCGAAATGTCCTGTCTGTGACTGTGGATTGTGATCCGAGGTAGTCCTGGCGGAATTTGATGACACGAAAGGTCTCTTTGTTGAGGTAGTAGATGGTAAGACCGGTAAAGAAGTACGTGAATACAACGTAGGACCACAACCAACCCAAGTTCTTGTCTTTTTTGTCAACCTTCTTTCCAAGTATGTCGATGAAGTTTTCCTCTGAGAACACGTCCTGGTCTGGTTGGTAAAAGACACTGGGATTAATTGATGCATTATGACCACCCCACGCTGGAGGGTTTCTGTCTTTCGCGTAGGTGTTGTTGATCGGCCATAGGATAACAATCGCAAAGAAGGCCATGACAGTAAAGAGTCGGATCGCCATTTTGAAAAAGCTTAGAAACTATAGTCCGTTAACGGTTTATACAGTCTTGTGAAGACTTCTGGCCGTACCACAAAGGCGTCAAGTCCCGCAGAAGCCAGGATCTGTTCCTCATTAATTTTGTACAGTGTCGGGATCCATCCAAACATCGACTTGGAGAGAGCAGGAAGGCCAAACTGGTGATCGAGGCGCCGTTTGCGCGCAGCGTAAAGGGCGGGCCATCGTGGGCGAAGGAACTAGAATAATGTCAGCTTCGCGCCTCTAGACTCAGGTTTGGCTGGTACAAAGGCCCCGATGGTGCCAGTTGCCGTGCAAAGGATATTCGTACACAGAAGAGGAAGAAGGCCGAAACACCGATCAACAAAGACAACACGAGCTGGACCTCGTAACTCTTTTTGGTGTCGGGTGCAAGTATCTCGTTGTATTTGTCGTAGCATGTATTATTGTCCGACATCGCGATGGGCAATAATGGTCACTCGCAGCGGTGGATGCTGGGAGTTGATGCGCAGAGATGCAAGGCTGAGGCTATTCAGGTTGAAGTTGTGGCGCCTGACGAGTAAAAGCCGATGACGTATAGAGACGGTGAAGGAGTACCCACATTAAAGTAGCAAGCTACCCTAAACCAAAATGGCCTTCTAGGTAAGGAAGGTCAGGTCATCTGTTTTGTTGAGCCACTTTATGTTCTTAGCTGGATTTATATGAACAGGTACCTCGATAGCATCGGGGTGAGATTGCAGCATGCCATGTTGTTCCGCAACAAAGCATTCATCAAATAAGTCTCCGTTCTCAATGACCGATGCGGGCAGTTAATGCACCAACGACTGACATTGGGGATGGAGCCGTGAATCTGGGAAGAAGACCCATGCGCGCTGTCTGACCAATTGCAGAGCTTCTTCTGACCAAGCAGAAGCGTCTCCATGCCGGAGACAGATGTCCAGCCACAATTCTGGGACACGTTCGTCTCTCACCCAAATTCTAGCTGTGTGTCGTGTGTGGACACTGCTATAGTCGCAACGATACTTAAGGTCTTTGGTGAATCTTCGGATGAGTTTGAGGGAATCCTCGCACCGTCTGTCGACCATGAGTCGTGTGATGAGCGAAAGGCCAAAGTTTGATAGGCCTTGCACGTCCACATAAGGAATATCCTCTACCAAGCTGAAAGTGTTCTTCATGCGTACTATATCGAACCCCATGTGGACGTGTCGCCTGAGTTGTCCCGGTGGTGGTGAAGAATCTCGAGAAGAGCTTGAGGCTGTGACCAGACCTGGCAGCTCAACTCCGTACCATTCGGAAAAGAAAGCCTCGTAAAGACTCGAGACATATGTCTGAACACACCTGATAGCTTCATCTTCATATGGATGAAACCATCGACCTCTTCGTTGGGTCAGCTGAGGCGGTGGTGTATACTCAGGATGAAACATCGATTTGTAGAGGCGAATCTCGCTCATCAACTCATGCCTCAAGAAAGCCCAGAAAAGAAGTTTTCGTCCAGAATTAGGCAGAAGATCAAGATCAAACTCCCCTTCAAGCTTCTGTTTCCCAAAGTAAGTCACTTCAAAGGCAAGCTGGGGAAGACCGCAGTATGCGCGAGGAAGGAAATATGAAGTTGCCTTCCTCAGGTAGTCCTGAATGAACCCTAGCATGTTTTGGTGCAGCTGATACATGTCATCGTGGCCCTCGATGAAGTGGTCATCCATTTCCAAGCCAGGATCAGGAACGCTGTCCGCTGCCCAGTGGTTCATCGTTCCGTAAAAGTATTCCCTTCTGTAAGCTCGATATTCATTCTTTGATTCTCTGAGACCGGATAATCGTAAAATGGCTAAAGCATCTCTACGCATTTCGTCATCGAAATCAGCCTTGATAAGCTCTCGGGTGAGTTTGCTCTTGAAAAAGGCGCATCTTGATCCTGACGATAAGCAGTCATCGTTGCCATCCTCGGAAACGGGCCCGGGACTCAAACTTGTTCCAGTGGGGGGAGGAGAGTCATTGGCAGTGAGTCTCATGTCAAGCTCAACATGAGGAGTAGAGGGGTGGTCATCAGGATATATACCAATCTTCCTATGAGGACTAGAGTTGAAGTCTTCACGACTCATTTGGTCCTGAGAAGGAGGAAACTGGATTAAAGGATACTCTTCCATTGTGGTTGTTGGCTTCTTGAAAGCAAGACTTCTTGACTCTGGAGGAAGGAAACGTTTGTTAGATTGGCGTGTTAGCAGTCACCAAAGTTTCAAGGAGTAGATCTGAACAGGTTGGGAGAGTATGGATATCTAGAATTGATGCAAGAGAATACTTATATACCAAAATTTGAGGGTATCCGAGCATCATCTGGGTAGGTTCGATGCGCCCATTTAATGAAGTTTAATAGCCATGTGTCTCATAGCTTATCTCAATGGAATTCAGAATAATTCTAGTAGAGAAATCGAACTTTCTGTTTGGATTATCTGAAGGCACTCTGCTTCTGTATTCAGGTTATCTTTCCTTTCTTCTGATGTTGAACATGAAGTCCCTTGATTTATATGATAAGGAAATAGACTCGGAGATTTCTCAGTCGATTTGATTCTGGTACTAAGGAAGAATACTCCAAAAGAGAAAAGACTTAATGCACTGAAAGGCCCTCAAGCTGAGAAGCCTGTTCTTCACTATTGTAGCCAGTTTCTAACTAGCTCATGGGAGTTCATATCACATTCTCTTGCAATTACATGCTGTAAATACACGCAAGTGTCGCCATTTTACCTAATAAAAGTCCGGCGGATTTCTAAAAAGAGTTTAAAAATAGCTAAGTTAAGTTTCATAAAATTTAATAAATAAGCATAATAAACCCTATTTCCTGTCCTGTGATAGAGATAAGGTTTTTTTTTTTTTTTTTTAAA
>JAADJG010000210.1:0-35476 GCA_012932025.1 Fusarium austroafricanum
CTAGGCAGGTAAACTAATAAGTAGAAGCTTAGTATTTTGGTTAAAGACTTAAAGGTTAATTAAAGAGTAGTATCTTATTGTGTGTATTAAAGGAAGAAGAAGGTCTAAGCTAGCTGCATAGTATGTAAATCTTAGGTATTTTATGCTTTATGTATAGCCTGGAGCGCAATTAAACCTTATGTCGTAATATTACTAGCTATAGGAGGACCCTAGTACTTGTAGCCACTACTTGACTAGTCTCCCTAACTCTAAATATTTAGAAATCTTGCCTAATAAGCAGTTTATTAATTAGGTCTATATCCTCTTCTAAATTGCCGACTCAAAGTCTAATAGCACCTTCTACCTGAATCCAAGCTTAAATATTAGCAATTATCTTTACCTGGCGCTGCATCAGGTAATGCTGCCAGCATTGCTTTTCTCTCGAACGACCCGGTATCGAGCAAACCTCCAGGAACCCATCCAAGTCTGCAGCCTAGCCTCTTTCCATCGGACCTCGACAATTCCGTGCTCTACTTCTCCAATGACTAACAACATTATCCCTCGGGACTTATTGTGCACTTAAGTCTTAATAAACGAGAAAATAGCACCTGACATTGTCTTATTGTTAGCTAGGGCCCCTGGCCAGTTAGTCATTGCCTTAAATCTTGATATACAGACTTAGGCCAACATTATGCAACTGTACACACTTTCGCCTCAGCCAGCGTGCGTTTTATTTATCCGCAGCTGTGTTTGCTGATTACCAGCCAAGTATTAAATCAGATATGCATATGCCATTAATTAGGTACTAATGCCTTCCACCTTCTTACAGCTTCGTCCCTCTCCTCACTTGTCGCCTTAGAGAAGTCTTCATGGCCTTGCCTCAGCCTGATTGTCAAGAGCTCTGCTTTTAAAGGCGTTGTGTAGTGCTTCATCATCTCCTTCTCGAGACCCTTGAGAGTATACCCTGGAAGTCCAAAACATGCTGTGACTTGGTTAGCGATTCTTATCAGCGAGAGTGCATCGATTAGCTGCCGCTTACCTGCGCCCAAATTACTTGTGATGCCTAGTCCACCTCTCAGTAGACCCCTTCCGAGTCCCTTCATGCCCATCTTTTTGGTGTCCTCGTATGGCTTGGTGACAATTCCACTAAAAGCATCCCACATGCTCAGCCCAAATTCCTTTCCGGCTACTTTGATACCGCTTCCCAGCCCTGTAATTTCGTCGCGGCGGCGAACGTCGACATTCCAGACATTGGACGGTGCGTTGTGAAAGCCATTCGCAATATTGTAGAAGAAGGCAACGGGTGCTCTCGCAGTCGCTGCAGCCAAATCGCATGCGTATTTACCTGTCACACGCGTTACATAGAATGCGCGTCCGCCGCGGCCACTTTCACGTGCCGTCCATGCCTTCTTATGCTTCTCATGAAGTCCCGTCACAGGTCGAGCCAGTTTCTCAGCACAAAAGGTCGGTTCGGCGCCGTAAAGTGTCTTTTTTGCCATCTTCTGGGCAATCTTTTCCATGTCTTTCTGTGTTGAATAGCGTGGTCCTTTCTTGATGTGCAACTCTTCACCCTTGGCCCCATCTGCATCTGTCAAGACCTCGTCTTGTTTTTCTTGTGTGCTGAAGCGTCTCGAGGTTCCTGGGCGTGGAGCATTCTTCAGGCGTTGAGCATAATCGGACGTCGCGGTTCCTATCGCGGTGGCATAGCCTGAGACAGCAGCTACAGCACCAATGATAGGGTATTCGGCACCCTCATCAACATACCAATGTTTATGCCGGAGTGCTTTGAAGCCCCTAGAATCAAGCAGTCCAGCGTCGATAAGACAAGCCACAACGAAGCCGCTTAAATGTGCTCCTGTCTTGCGATGAACCCAACTCGCGAGCCTTTCTGGACATATGTCGCAACGAAGACTATCGAGATCTAAGCGTTGATGGATGTCCAAAGCTGCACCGCCAGCTCCATCCTCTTCACCGATCTGTAGAGCCATGTCCTTGGCGACTTCTTGGACTTCAGGTTTTAGGGCAAATTTAATACTCTCGGCCAGTATTTCTGCCGTTAACTCTTTGTAAGGCACTGAAACAGGTCCTGCACCGGCTCGTGCCATCATCTGGCCCCAAAAAGGCTGATCTCCGAAGAAAGGGACAATCACTGTTGGCCGCCCAGCAGCAATTCCAGCAGCTGTTGTACCAGCGCCGCCGTGATGGACAACAGCTGAGACTCGTTGGAAAAGCCAGTCATGCGGGCAATTGCCGATGAGATACACACTATCAGGAACGTCGCCAGCACCAACACCACCCCAGCCCTTGGACACGATCGCGCGGACACCAGCAAGCTCAATAGCTCTGAAAATCATGTTGGTAAGTGCCTGCGGGTCGTCTACAACAATCGATCCAAAGCCAATGTAAATCGGCGTAGGTCCCGCCTCAAGGAAGTTCAAGAGGTCTGGTGGAGGCGTGTAGGAGCTCGCAAGCGGCAAGAAAGAAAAACCCGTAATATTGAGATGGTCGTCCCAATCAGGCGGCTTGGGTATTAGTGTTTCTGACCAGAGATAGCTGTATGGAACACGAAGCCTCGAGAGAAGCTGGAACCCCCACATGGGACTAATTGGATCAAGGTGCAGCGTTTGAGTGCGGAACTTATTGATGAGATCTCCCAAACTAGAATGTGTCAGTCAAGAGTCCAAATACAGACAAGCTGTACTTACCCCTGCCAGGTTAGAAGCTCCATCATCATGAAGGAGAGGTAATTCGCGACCTTCGCATCGGCATCACCGTAGCTCATAGCAGCCAGGGGATGGGGGAAAGCTTTGGTGGGCGACCAGGGCATAGTAAAGACTATATGTAAGGGAACACTGAGCTTCTGAGCGCAATGAATATGGCCCATTGATGGAGGGTTGGCAATAATAAGATCGGCGAGGAATAGATCATGGACAGAATTCACGTTAGCGGCCTTGATTGGTTGTCCCATTCCGTTGCCTGCCTCGATACAACTTCTCCAAGTACCAGTGATGATCTCCGCCATTTCCTTTCTTCTTTTTCCAACATCTCCCCCTTTGAGACTGTCTCGGTTTGGTAATAACCCAGGGTTTTTCACCATATATGCCATCAGGGCCTCGGGGTCTCCTCCGATATTAAAGAACTCGACGCCTTGAGCCTCAACGAACTCCTTAAATGCGGCATGTGTGCATATCCGTACTCGGTGACCGTAGGGTGGTTTCATCAACAATTGGGCGATGGGAATAAATGGCTGGACATCTCCTCGAGATCCCACGATATGAATCGCAATATGTAGGCGCGGACCTTCGGCTGGCTTCTCTACGCCTGGGAGGAACGCGACGCTGCTTGTCCGGCGAGGTTTTGGTGGTCTCGGAGGTAGTAAATGCTCTGAGTCTGTAACATCACCACCATCAAAGGTTTCTTTTAGGCGGTCGCACCATTCCGCCAACGCCTGAGGATTGTCGTGGAATTGAACTTTGACGCGACCATCGTCGATGACATTACTCGAAGGGCCTCTATCGTCGTCGGAATCATCGATCGCGACGTGGCCCGGTCCATGGGATTTTATTCGATTCAAAGCCATCTTGCCTGGCTCTCAATGTATATGTGTGTATAGGAGAAGGATTGACGCGTCGTCACAGGCAGCCGAAGAGCTGAGTGAGTGAATGAATGTTTACAACGGTTACCGTTTACGCCAAAGACAGTCCATTGCGAGTTAAGTCAAGTAAGTCGTTATGATTGTGGGGAAGAGGTGAGATTCCTCCAGGCGATACACAGGTGTATATAGCTAATGCAATGTCAGAGGCTGGACTGGTCTAACTTTTGATCTAGCCCAAACTCTGTTTCTCTTGCGTCTGGCTTACTGTGCTCACTAACAGCTACTGTAGCTAGCTAGCTGGTGCCTTTGTTAGCTGACGGGCGAGCCGAGGCCCTGATAAGAACTAGAATTTCCAGGAACAGCCTCACTGACTCAACGTAGTTATCACATGAGACAAAGAAGTCCGGCAATCCGACGAAAAATCTGGGCCTTTCCCCTACTATTTCTTTCCTTTTCTCGACTTGAGCCGCGTCCAATTGCGTCATATTTGAACCGTTTCCGTCTCTCCCGAGCCATCCTGGTCACCCACGGCTTCGGAATGCCGAGCTGCAGCTTATTGCTTATTGATCGCGTTTGGCCCAAACTATTTTGACCCTTGTTTAAAGTTTCCTCCAATCCTCTTCTGTATTTCGGCGACATTCGCATGGCCACGGCTTTTGTAGGCTTCATACGCCAACCTATGTGCATGTATACCCTCAGAGAATAATGCTCGCCTATCTTTCCATCCCGTCAGCGAACGTAGCCTTTCACTCCCAACCCATTGACTGAAGCTGAAGACGGTATGCAGTCCTGGAGGAAATGATGGCTCGGCCTCAGTAGCTGGGACAAACTGCACGCCCTTCTCAAAGCCATACTCTTTGGCCACAGATGCCCCGACCTCCTCTAGGATCTCGTACCGATGGCCAGAAATATTGAAGAACTGGCCACCTACAGCGCTTCTATCATCATGTTCCGCAAGTGATACATAAGCTTCGCCGCAGTCGTCGACATGGGTCGCATGCATAATGCTGTTAGCAGCACCAGGAATTCGAAGAACTTGAGAGCCACTCTCCCGCTGAGCAGTCGCATAGTCGAACATAGCGCCGTAGTAGCTACTCGAGTATCCAAATACGCATGTTGGCCTGATGACTGCAGCATCGAAGAGATCGACATAGTCGAAGACCTTGACGGAGCTCGTTGTACGCTCTTTCAGTAATTCCGGCCCATTCATTGGCGAGTCTTCGACATGGGGAACAAGACCAGGTGTGCCATGGAGAGCGGTCATGCCATAGTCTTTGCAGCCAGATGACCAAAGGACGAGCGGGCGAACTCCATCCTGGCTACTCCTTTCCGCCAATCTTTTAATACAAGCCATTACCTCTTCGAAATGGGCAGCATAGCCAGGAATCTTTTCCGTGCAGCTGACGATTGTGTCAAAGGTGTTAACCTGTTCGAAAAGAGAATCCAGGAAACTGAGAGTGGTGAAAGATCCAACTACTGGAATAATCTCAGAGAGGACAAGTTCCTCTTGTGCTTGCGGGTTTCGGATGAGGCCATAGGTGTTCCAGCCGGCTCGAACAAAGGCTCGACACACTGCCGACCCAATGTATCCATTGGCTCCAGTCACAAGCACGTTACGTCGTCGATTTTCAGCCATGATGGCAGTGGGCGTGAGATAACACAAGATTAATATTCATCGATCGTCCTGTGCACGATGCGGTCTTATATACTTGTTCAGAGAGCAAACCTGCCTGTTCATGAATAACGTTGAAGTTTATGTCATGCGAATGGTATATAACGTTATACTAACGTTACGATAACGTTGACTCGAGTATATCATGGATATCGTGTCTTGGATTGATATCATTCGGTTCTTTCAGCCTCTGAGGAGAGCCCCTGATCTGAAACCACTATGGTCCTCAAAATACAAAACCTCAAGGCCAATAAAGAGCTCTTCTTGCTCTCGTCTGTTTAAGCCAAAACCATTACTGGTTTGGTTCGTGCCTTTCAACCTGAGATGGATTGGGACTGGAAAGTCGAACTTTCAGAGAAGCACGACGACGAAGAGTTCTACGTCACAGGGCGTGATGAGGATTACAATTAAGGGTTTGCTTCTCATCTCGATGATTAGCGAGAGGCTCAAGAGGCTGCTCTATATCAACCCCGCCAGTTTCTTCTATTGGAAACAACGAGCAGGAAGATCACGTGACTACTCTAAGTCTGGGGTCATGCTGGGTTGCTCCAAAGGCGGTCCAGCAATCCGCTCCACCAAATGCTTCTGGCACGAATGACTGTCCCTTGGCCTTCCATCTCGAATACTTAAGTGCCTTATCTACCCTAGATCTCATTCGAGGACTCATATGAATGCCGGTAGTGTCCACGCCATCTTTCATGGATGGTCCAGACCGCGAAATATTTGGAGTCTCTCACACTTCCCGCTTCGAAAATCGCAAGCCAACGCCTCCATGTACCAAGCTCGGAAGGCAAGCTTGTTGCGCGGATCGGCGGATCATACAACATCACCCACGTTGTTGAATTGGGGAGTATTAGGCTTGTGATCCGTGTTCCTGCTACGGGCTGGGGCTCTGGAATGACCCCGATCGCGGCGCAAGCCATGGAATCACAGGCTGCTACGATGCGTCTCATTCGAAGCAAGACTACGATTCCAGTGCCAGAAATATACGCTCTGGACACGACTGACAACAACGAGATCGGTGCGCCATACCTGTGCATGAGCTTTATACATGGGAAAACCGTGTCCGAAGTCTGGCTTGGCCACTTGGGCGCCTTGCCACAAGAAGAACTGCGTCTTAGGATCTTGAAAAGCTTGTCACGGACTATGGCTCAGTTCTCTTGTCTGACCTTTGACAAGATGGGGTCTATTATGGAAGACGGATCTGGCTCGACTATCATCGGCCCTTTGTACGACTGGCACGAAAATGAAGATGGCAGCCTTCAGGTCGCCGCCTCGGGTCCCTTTGATTCTACGTCTGCTTTTCTCAAGAAACATTCAATTATAAGCTCTAACGAAAATGTGTGAGACAAAGCAGAGGCGAAAGTGGTTGACACTATCGTGGGCTGCTTACCAACCCTTGATACTCGGTCTGGTTTTGTTCTATGTCCCCCCGATTTTGACTCGCAGAATATCCTGGTTAATGATGAAGGTACTATCACCGGACTTATTGACTGGGACCTCGCCCAGACAGTACCACGATTTATAGGATATGCTAGATACCCAGGATGGATCACGCGCGATTGGGATCCTCTAATGTACGGTTGGCCAAAGATGGCTGAATCGGAGGACTCTCCAGTGTCCTTGAAGCGCTACCGAGCATATTACAACATGGAGCTCGGCAAGGCGCTTAAGTGGCAGGGTGACTGGAAATTTACAGAGAAATCGCATATTGTAGAGGCAACATGGATTGCGACACTGCACCGCCATAACCGACTGGAAATAAGTCGTAAGTTTGTTCAGGTTGCTGTGGACGATGATATTGAAGCTTTGGATGTCCTCTATGACATTGGGGCGGGTCATTATGGGGAAGAGGGTTGGAGTAATTTGAAAGCCAACCTGAAGCGCTTGATATATTGATCTTGAATTCTTGGTAGGCCACACACACAACCCCTGTGCGTGCTGGACACAGATTCCAATAGAAGGCGGCTACAAGGCAGGCGGCTAGTAAACATACCGTTTCTTTTAAGAGCATTCAAATGCCCTGCAATTGCGCTGCCGTTTTACCCCTTCATCTTCCACTTTTGCCAACATTCCCAAAGCCAATCCTGATCCGCGCAAATTCCTCGTCATGCTGGCAGCGAGAAGCAGCACCCACCATTGGTTCGTCGACTCCCTGTCTCTAGAAGCACATGAGCTCATCCCTCCACCTCCACAGTCCTGTCTGTAAAAAGAGTGCTAGGTCTCGTTGCATGAACCAAGGCCACCTGGCTGTATGCACTGTCTGCACCAGAGCATAGTCTCCATCCTTCGAGACCGAGTGTCCCTACTGTCGAAACGCCAGGGAGAAGGAAGAGCAACGCAAGGCCAAAGAGCAGAGCGAAATAGGAACGGAATGAGGTGGTCAAGAGTGAATCGTAGGAGCCGTAAATAACTTAGCGTGTCAGCCCGACTTATGATGATGTCCGTCTGCCAGTCGGGATCTTATAAGAAGTGAAACCAGTAGTTAGAGAGTGGGAACTATCATATGTCGCTGGCTCCATGGCTCGCAAGCCCACAAACGCTTCTACTGCTATAGCAACTCGTGTCGCAAGACAAAGCAGTGGACTCCCAACCTTGATGATGGTCAACGGCCCATCCCACCTCAAACTCATCTTCCTAAATTGCATGCAAATAACAGACGATAGGACAGGTACAAGGGCGCTGACACTCCATAACCACCGTTTTGCCTTGGACGGGAACGAAGAAACCCACGAGATCAGATGAATAGCTCCAAACGATGCTCCCAAGATGCATAAAAGTGGCCAGTATCGAGTCATGCAAAGACTCGAATCCCACTCTGTGATGACACTGTCGACTTGCTCAACTTCAATGACATCTGTTCCAACCTTTCGGGGCCTGGCTTCAACCGTAGAATTGCTCTCTTGGGTATCTCTTTCCGGATCTTCCATTACTCCAACCTCATCGTCTCGACAATCACGCGGAACAACGTACCACACAATGGAGCCGCTCTGTTTCTCATCTCGGTCCGAGACATCATATGTATTCTCCATCGCTAGGCTCTCGAACTTCTCCCATTGAGCAGAAGTCATCTCCGACAGAGCAACAAATGAGGCGGTAGCTATATCCTTCGGTTTCTCCCACCAAAATGCGTAAGTAACGAGTCCGTTGAACATGTAGGCCAAGGTCATCGTTTTTGATAGTTGCTAAAGGAAGTTGGTGTGCTGCGCGTGCGATGCACGGCACTGTGAACCACATGACCTGAAGTAGGGCAACCAACTTGACGAGGCTGTCAGCTTTGTTCTTGTCTGCGAGTTCTTCCTTAGCCAGACTCCAGCTTTGGTGATCCTTCCATGATACCAAGCCATTGTTTAAAAGCCAGGCATATTGACCAGGCCATAGAGTCCTGCACCCTCTATTATCACTAGAGTTGTATCTCACGCCCATCATGCAAAGATAAAAACCATGAACTATCTTGAACTCTTTGTTCGTGGTGTCGACGCATCGTTTCACAGCTTTACGAGCCTGGATGAACTCTTGCAAAGATTTGAGGCATACTATCTCAGGTGCCAGGACAGCTTCACAAGCTGGTCGAACTTATGCTGGTGGCGCAGTGGACGAGAGACGCGAATCCGTGGATGAATGGCTGTCCATGTACGAATAGCGATAGTGAATAAGCAAGATGTGATGAAAGACCATGTACCGCGATTTGTGTCTTCGGGGACCCAGCCCACGAACTCGATCTCAGCAGATTCTTCACTCATTAAGTTTCTTTGGGCAATAGATAGAGAGGAATTCGGTTAGAAGGAATGGAAACTACGATAAGTCCAGCATGGGGGCCAAACCTATATCATTCAGTTCTCCTACATCATAAACTACTTACATTGCCAAAATCCTCTGAATAGCATCATGGTCAATCCAATGAATTATTATCATGAGTGTTGGTTCCAGCTAGGGACGGGCCGCATATATTAAGCGTTGAGGTCACTTTTTAGCACATGTTTATCGTCAAATTGACCAGTTAGGTGCTACGATTACCAGATTTAGTGCCCGTTTTCAGATTCCCAGGGGCAAGGCTACTTACGTTGCGTTACTTCTTGCATCTTCAACGCTTCAACCAACACGTTTGGGTCTGTTTGCCTGCAGTCCCCTGCAACTGTGGGCCAATGTTTGTTAAGCCAATGTCTTTCCTGTCATAACCTCTCTCTGATCTCCTACCAACATGGCAGCGTCCTCTGCCCTGCGGCCAACTATGCTGGCACTTGGTCTAACACTTGGAGTTCCAACCATGCTCTACTTCAGCATATTGGGGACATTGGTCGTTGCGCCTTCATTACAAGCCCACGCGATTTACCTCCACAAAGTCACCTTGACGTGGTTCAAGGATCTGAACACTCCAGAACAATTTGGGTTCGCTCATCACTAAGTTTGAAGGCACTTTGAACTTCCTTTTATTGAAAGAGAACCCTAATGCTCGTCTAGTCCTCTACTTCCATGGCACCAGCGGAACGATGGCGAGTGGTTGGCGCCCTGATAGTTACCGCTCTCTATACTCCGCTGATCCTATCAATATTCATGTTCTGACATTCGACTACCGCGGATATGGAGAATCTACCGGCTCGCCAAGTGAAGAAGGCATCATCAAGGATGCTATCACAGTTGCCAACTGGGCCATCCACACTGCAGGCATCCCCCCTGAGCGAATTGTTATCTTCGGTCAAAGTCTAGGCTCAGCAGTAGCCATTGCACTGGTCAATGAGCTCGCTCACAAGCAACCCTCTGTCCATTTCGCTGGGCTGGTTGTTACGGCGACATTCGCTGATATCCCACAGCTCACGGCCACATACCGCATTGGTGGTTTCATCCCTGTCCTTTCACCAATAGCAAAGGTGAAGCCACTGTTTGCCTTCTTCGCACGACAGCTCTCCAGTACTTTGGACAACATGCAAAAATTGGGTGAGTATGTCAAGGCAGCCGAAAGGTATGACATCACCCTTTTGCATGCCGAAGATGGCACAGATATCCCTATGGAGCATTCCATCAAACTCTATAGAGAAGCTGTTCGAGTAGCGGAAGATGTCAACGATCTTACAGAGAACGAGGGTGCACTTCTCAGCAGAATAAGTAAGGTCGAGCAAGGCATGGGAGAAGGAGGTTCAATAACTGTCTGGTCCACTGGTAAGGGTAACATTAGACTCAAGATCTTGAAGTATGGAGTGCACGACAAGATCATGTCCTATCCTGCAACTGGGCTTGCGATCAGTAGAGCTTTCGCGTCTGTGAAGAACTAAGAAGGTTCACAATAGACTATAAAAGAGCATAGATTGTTCAGTAGCGAGACAGTGCTTCATCGAGCATAAATGAAGTGGCAAAACCAAGCGAAGTTGCGATTTGTCCCTGGGTAATGGCTCCGATTCTTCACTTTTCTATTCTCAGTAGAGAACGTCAAAGTTAATGCCTCAAGTATTGTCGCCATCCAAATAGTAGTTGCATGTGGTCTCGGATGTGATAGACTTTGCTATGAGCACTGAAGTTTGTAAAGAGACACCTCTATTGCCTGAGGATACGCAATGAAGACGTAGTTGCATGTCTCTATCGGTGACGCTTCCGTAGACACAGAATCGATACTACATACATCATAGCTCTTTATTCATCATTCCATCAACCTGTTCAGATCACTATACAAATCCAGAGTTCAACATGGTATAGATGGGGGCTGTTCATTAATCCGGGGACATTCAGCAATTGTCTTGGTATTATCATATGCTGTAGCAAGCCAGTTCTCATTCCGTTAGAGTACTTTTACATTATCCTCCGGAATCCACCATTACTCGGCGACTCGCACGCCCAACCGATGACCTAGATGTCCTACTTGCCAAGATTTTGCATCTAGCAAATAAAGCCATCTGACTAACAATACGGGAAAGAATTCCAGAAAGTATCCCCCTCTGATCTTGCTGGTGGTGATCATGACCTGACCAGCTCTTTTGGTCCTTTCAATGCTCTAGCATGCTCAGTCGCGAAATATCATTGCATTTTTCCACAGCATCTTTCTCAACTATCCGACCTTCGGATATCAGAGATGATAGAATCGCGAGTCGTAAGATATTCTCCACGGCAAAAGTTGCTTCCCACCGGAAGTATCGGGCCTCTCTCGATATGGCCATTTAGTACTCGGTCCCATCGTTTGCTGCGCCACTCTTTGCACGCTCACGAGACTGCGGCGTAGCAACCATGCTCTTCTAGATATTGGTGCGATCACCAAGTGGCGCGGGTGTCTCCTTCAAAGTCTCTGTCGAAGTAGGTAGGTCGATAACTTCGGTCTCGAGTTCAGGCATGGCGTTATCTGGTGTTGGAGTCTCCTCACCGTTGCCCTCGCCGGTACCTTCCTCCTTCCCTCCAGTAGTGCCCTCATCGTTACTTTCACCATTGCCCTCGCCGCTGCCCTCGCCCTCACCCTCCATCATAGCGGCTAATCGAGCTGCGCGTCCTTCCTTTTTGCGAGGTACCGGGGCTATAGAATCAGCATATCAGTCAATTCATTGAAGTATTGGGGTCACCTACCTCGTCCATTCTCCTGAACGTAGAATCGTCTCAGGAGAGCAACGGCTTCATCACGACCCCAACCGCCCTCTATTTCGTAACCAGACTCGATATTTCCACCATCACCTCCGCCGGGAGGATATGAGACACCTAATGTACCACTGCCATCTGGAAGTTGTGCAGGTTTGGGTGTTGGGTGGGCACTGGCAGTCTGTCCATCAGCGCTGACAGGAAGTGAATTGGCATGGATACTGAAGACACCGCCAGTTCCTCCGAACTTGTCGTTGACGGCACCAAAATAGACTTTCTTAATACCGAGCTGTCGCAAGAGAGAAGCACACATGACGCACGGCTCTACAGTGACGTACAGGATGCTCTCTCGGATGATTGACCTATTAACTCGTGCATCAGGATGGCACTTCTGGCCGTAAGGGTAGAGGTGGCCTTTGGATCCATCTTCATTACCCTCGTCCGGGGGTCCTGACTCGAAAGAAGACGCATCCGAGGCTGCGGTAGATTCATCCTGCTTCTCTGACTTGGGCCTCAGATGGGTTGTCCTGGGTCCGTTCTTGGGAGGATAGGATAGCAGAGCACCAAGCGCCATAAACTCAGCATGACGAGTGCCATTTCGAGTGACGTTAGTTGCGTTCATGCCTCGAGCGATGACCTTTCCATCATGAACAAGAACACATCCAACAGGTGTCTCATTGGTCCTAAGAGCGAGTCGGGCCTGTGGCGATGATGAGTTAATCAAGAGTCAAACTTGCGGGGGATGAATAGCCTCTCTCATTCAAGAGGCCAGGCTGGTCTAATAATCTTTAATGATGGGGGAGAGACTTACCATATCAAGAGCTTCTTCGGTAAACTTCATGTGTATCGCTCGCTCAGCTACAACAGCAGGGTCTGTGTAGATGGGGACAGCAGGGACAGCAGGGGCAACCGGCCTGAGAGAAGTTGAGAAATCCTTCTCTTCTCCAATGTCCAGACGGGAGAGAGACTCTGACAATTGGGTCGTGTTAGGCGGTTGGTTTTCCTTATCCAGTTCCCTGTTTGGGACACGCTGCTTCTGAGAAGATGCCATATCGGTGGCAGAAGCAGGAGTTTCGGCGGCGGTGAGATCGTCTTTTTGTTGGCGGTTATCAGTTTTGGCAGAAGGATTTGATCGAGAGTCTGTTTTGTTGTTGTTTTCCTGATGGCGACTACTGCCGTTACTGGAGTTGCCCCTGCCTGTTTGGTCGGTGTCGCTGGCACTGTCAATTTCACCTGGCATCACCCGCCCAAAAAGGCGGCGAATGGCCTTTGCACCTGCCGCTTTGGCAGGCGAAAGTCCAAGTGACTTGAGAACTCCCATTCTTGTTTGCCTTTGTCGAGGTTGCCCTGCGCTGTTCTTCGATCTTTGCACACACAATAAGTCAATGAATCAATGAATGAATGAATGAATGTCCAGACTTAATCCTTCTCTTTCTCAGTGACTCCACTTGGGTGTACTCTTTGCGCTCCTCCTTTAAAAAGCCTTTGAACTTTTGCTTCTGCTTCTTATTTGGACTTTGTTCTTTTATTCCTTCTTAAAACGATAGAATGCTGCCTCGCCCCGAAGTAACAAAGCCTTTGTGAGCTTTGTAACTCGAACAATGAATAACAACAATCCGGCAAGCTTAGGTACAGATACCCGGCGCAATGATGAACGCGTATGGCCTGCGAAAGGAGAAATCGTCAAGTTGTCTACTGCTCAGCTCAGCGCCTGCCACAATCACTCGATTACAGGAAGAGATGAAGTAGGCGGACCCTTCTTAGAGACTGGACTCTTCTTCCTTTCGTATAAAAGGCCTCAGTTCAAACAGTCGGTTCAGTCTATGAGATAAAGAGAGTGAGTAGTGAGTGCCTGGTGTTCATACTCGGAGTTGAATGCATCCGTCAAGCCACAAAGTCGATGGCCGTGTTCGTCGATAGAGCAAGAACTAAAGAACGTCGTGTCGTGTTTTTGCGGCTCCAGAAAATACTATGTAACAGACCGCAAGATTCAGGCTTTGACTTTCGTCTCAAGTGGCGAATTGGGGTTGCCAGAGCCTCCAAAACTTAGGAACAGAGTTCAAGATACGCATGTCCTACTTCAATCTGAGAGAAGATTTCATACTCGGTTCCCTGCGCTAAGCCATATTTGGACAACCGTCTGTAACGGAGGTCCCGCTTTCAGAACCTCTCATCAAATCAGAGCCACCTGGGCTTAACGTCACACAAATCCCAGAACTCGGTCACAACACAGGCAGTATTGAACAGTATCGGTGTTTGTTAAGCATAACCAGGCATCAACGTCACAGCTAGGGTATCAAAATTTAAATATTATACGGCTTTGGAGGCCAGTTCAATCGATTTTGGGCTCGATGCTCGCTCTATAGCAACAGCCATTCCCTGTCAAGACCCGCGCAAACACGCTGCCATTCGCTCCCAATGCTAAAATGCAAACAAAAGAAAGGGCACAAATTCTATGATGGTCTAAGCCATGAACCTAAAAGCCATCTCCATTCATTCCACCGGGTGCATAACAAGGACTGATCGCTACACGGCAATGAGACTTCTGCCCATTGAGACCATCCGACTGACCGACGTCTTGCCGCTTAATGCTGTGCTCTGCAACCTGAAGACATGCTCTCGCATGCTGAGTGTGAGTCCGTTGGCCTTCCGCCCACGGATGGCAGCGGAATGCGTCCCTTTTTCCCAAGGTTTGCCGTACTCGATAAACTGCTGAGAGGCAAGGGACCAAATGGTCAAGGCGATCAATACCACAGTGATAGGTGCAAGAACTCCCATGCTTGACTGACTACACGTCGTTGCCAGACAAATTGCTACAGGAGCGGACACAACGGGAACGGGAGAACGTTGGGATGTATCTACCGCCACATTGTGAATCTCGGCATCTCGACCATCTGGTTGATGCATCTCGTCCTGGGCATCGACACGTTGATAGACCGGTTGAGCGGTTGTAGCCTGTGTCTCGGATGTTCGACAACCCGATGACATAGTTGTACCTTCGGTCTCGGTTGATTGAGGGCCCAGTTGTGTGGCTGTCAGCGTTGGCTGAGAGCCTGGTGTCGTCTCGATTCTTCGAGAATCTGATTGTGCTGTTGTTACTCCGCGGGCCTCGATAATATCGCGCCTAATTGTCACCTTTTTCCAAATTAGTTGCCATTCCATCAGAAGTCGGATAATGAGTAGGATACGTACGTTACTATTCGTAGACAACAGAGTATCTACGGAGTTCGTGTTCGTAGACAGCTGATTGTCCACGGAGGACAGGAGACCAGACACATAGGCTGGCGAGTCAAGATCTGACCATAAGCTAGAGTTCGAGCTCAGAAGATCCGAGCCGAGGCTAGATGTTGGCGTATCGGAGTAATACTCCGGGCCAGCTCCAGGGTCGCGATGGACGTCCTCGCGGCCGAGCTGGCCATGGGTAGAGAGAGGTTGAGGTGCGGAAGAAGCCACAAATTGCGCTCCGAAGAGATCTCCAGTCTGCTCGCCGCCGCCTAGCTGCTCGCCGCCACTACTATTGAAGCCACTCGAGATCTCGTTTGGCGGTAGCGGGTTCGGTGCCGGTGACCTAGGCTGACTAATCCACTGCTTGGAAATCTCAATCGGGACCATGCGTTCATCTTCTGAGAACGATGACTCAGGAGAGTAAAGGTTGAAGTCCACATAGTCGTGATTGGCTTCGGTCTGGTTGAATGGTAGATACGCCGCAGGAACGGTCAGGCCTGTAAGCTCCGCAAGCTCTGCATCGCTCCTTGTGCGATGGCGGTACAAGTCTTGTTCCGTTGTGGGAGTATGAGGCTTTGTAGAGTCCTCAGAAAGAGAGGAAGAGGACTCGGGGGAGAAATAGCCCTCGGGATCATTAAAGAAGTCGTAGCTGTCATCCACAACAGGGTACTGGATGAATTGCTCCCATGACTCGGTTCCAGGTTCTATTGAGGCGGTTAAGCTGTCGAGATCGGCTGTGAAGTCTTGCTCGGGGAATGACAATTGAGCAAAAGCATCCTGGGCAACTACAGGAGCAACCTTTGCTTCTGGAGCTGCTGTCTTCGTCTTCTTAGTTACTTTGGCAGGCTGAGCCGCTGTGCTGGAAACGCCACGCTTCTTGTGGCTGGGATCGCAGCGAATCTTCTTCTTCTTGCAGCTGTCGCAAGCCTTGATTATTCGCATGAGGTGGGCATGATCTCTTTGCTCCTTTGTCTTGGATCCTCGAGAGGCAGAGTTGGTCACATCGCGTCCATCCTTGGTCATGATCTTCATTCCAGGCAGGTTTGAGAAATCGGCAGGCTGATGGCTAGAGGTAGATTTGGGAGACGAGCGGCGCGAAGAAGTTGTGGTGTTCACGTTGCTCCAGTCCCAGTTGGAGGTTACAGGGCTGGTATTGAACGAAGATCCGTAGCCAGAATCCTGAAGAGGGCTGGCAGTAGCAGGAGAGTCGACAGTAGCAGGAAGTGTGAAAACAGGGTAGAACTTAAATGTTTGTCCAGTCAGGTGCGCATACTCGAGGTAGTCGAGAGAGATGCTGGCACGCTTCTCCTGGGTGGAGGCGGGTCCAGGGATGTAAGCGTTCACCAAGTCATCGAGCTCACGGGTTCCAATGGCAGGAAAGAATTGGAGGTGAGCACCAAGGGCAGGCTGGAAAACAGAGAAGCCTTGAGGGAGAGTGTTCGAGTTGGATGCCATGATAAGCTCAAAATTTCCCGTTCAGGTTAGCTTGAAAAGGCGGAATCTTGACGATGGGAACGGGGTGTTGGAGCTGCGCTGCACTCTCCTAATCCAGTATCCAGAAGAGCTTTGGTAGGTCTAGATGCGACTCTGTTAGGTGATCAATGCATAACAATGTGTGACAAGCTCGGATAGTTGCTTACTCCGACCTGCTTACTCTCACTTGAAGTGTTTGGGTACTTTGTTATCAAGTCCAGATGAGACTATGGTGTTTTCAGGTCGCTTGAAATTGGGCGTGCAAGTGAGCTACAGGAGGACTGTGCCAAGAGAGATGCGTAAAGTCTTGTTTCGTCGATACGGATCAGTCTGAGCTGGAGGGGGGTAGAGAAATAGGCAAAGCCTTGAAGTACCGAACTTGTCGCCAGTTTCGGTGTTATCCTTTGGTTCAGGGAGGAGATACCGTGGTGACTGTTGCGATGCAAGATGGATACTCTTGATCGAACGAGAAAGATGTCGTGATAGTATTAGCGAGAAGAAGGGAGTGAAAGAGAAAACGCCTGAGGCCACGGGGAGGGCGTCGTCGAAGTATTTCACTGCCAGTTTGAAGTCGCACTTGGCTGGAAGCATGGCGCAGCAGGTAAGAGGAGATTGAGTCTTTCGGCGTGCTCGAAAAGGTAAAGCGTAGCAAGGCAGAACGACCCGCTATAGCCAATCAAAATGCCGAACTTTTGTCAGATCCGCCCCAGAAAGTGTGCCCATTGGTGAGTCAGGCCCACCACCTGCACCATCAAAGCTTGGACTTCGGCGAGAGAATAGCATTCTTGTTGGTCAATGCTTCAAGCCTGCATGCGAGGATGAGTCAACTTCCGCAACCCCAGGTTTGAGACTCGTTCGATCCCCCGTCTAACATTCCCCATATGTTACGCTATGGTTATGTCGGAGGGCTGTAGCATGGCTCAGCTATAGTAGTATGTAGAGTATCAACCAAATAGATAACTCGTAGTTACCAACAGTCTCAAGAACAGGGATCATCGCCCGATTGGGGAAGCACCGAATCAGATTATCATTGTTTCAGCTATTGGGAAATCTTCAGTTATGACTCTTCATTCATCACATCATACCATAACTTTGTCTGTTGGTCTCCATAATGTGCTGCTGCTCCGCAGTGACTCCAATAAGATGGTAAGTTTAAAAAAGGCCAGCGAAAACTGAGTAAAAGCCAAGGTTGTGTTCTCATGTCAAACTTTGTACTGCAGGAACCTGATCGCAGATTGACAGCTGCAGTCTCGACAGGACTTTTGGTTGGCATCGTGAGCTCCATCTTGAACACCAAGTGAGTCGGTTGGTGAAGGAGAATGAAATGGGCATGAGATCCTTTTATATATTGCGGCGGGACCAACGGCATTGTGCCCAACCATGGGTATCTGGGCATTGTTGAGTAAGCCGACGGGTCTATTCCCAGGATCCACACCTTGTCCATCCTTTCAGGTTCACGACACCAAAACCCAAATCGCAGCTGGCGTGAACCACGCCGAGAACCAAAAACAAGGGGAAATGTGGGGGTAGACACCATCTCAACCAGCGACTCATTATGAGTATGCTCTTTAAACATCCGAACAGGAAGTCTAACACAATCAAGCGCCTGCACCAAGCCACTTTCAGTCCTGCTCGTAAACCATACCCTTTCTCAGAATGCCCGTGCTGATAAATCACTTTAACTTTGACAACTGGGTATCGATGTGACTCTACCGGCGACATGTCGATGCCACACACAGGTTCACTGCCCTTGCTTCTTGCTCGCTATTCTCCTCATGCACAGCAGAACCGCTGCATGTTCCTATTCGCTCAACAGAGCAAAGCGTTTGTTATCCCACACAATGGTGTATGCGTAGAAGCGGCTGGTTGAATTTGATCGAACTGATATGAATGAAAGCTTGTTGTTCTGTCCATTGTTATAGTTTTACGGCCGCTTCCATCCATGCAAACAGCGATGAGTTGGGAAGGGTCGGCCAAGGATGCCATACTCGGATAGTAAAATCGATCACCATCGCCTGGTCTTTCAGATACAATAAGTTCTTGCCCAGAGCGCCAGTCGTCCAGATCAATTGCTCGTTTCCCCGCTGTGAATTGAGTATGGAAGCTTCCCATCAGTTAGTTGAAAACCTTGGCTACGCAAATCGTAGCTCTTTGTCTTGCAGAACAAAAAGAAATTGTATATTCCAAGAACCGCAAAGCAAGCATGCCAAGTCATCCTACAGCAGACTGCCATTATTAACAGGGCCAAAATGACGGGTATCATTGACATGGGCATGGCAAACCACTCTTGCCCATATCTTATCGCATATCAACGACACGCGTGGTTGTTGACGATCTTGATATGCCGGGTCGCTCACATGGTGGTCGATGTTGATGACAAGAAAGATCAGGGTAGTTCACAGGCAGTATCAGATGAAACCCGCGTGTAGGCACAGCCCAAGCAGCCTAAATAATGATGTATTTTCTGGATTTCTATCTTCGAGCGGGAAACTTTTGTAGCAAATACAAAAGTACTCAGATTCTACCAGATCCCCGTCGAGACGTACCTCTTGAGGGCCTCGTCATGCCGAGAAGATCTTCCGCATGTCTGCTCCAGGCGCCACCATTTGCCCTGCAGAATACCGGCAGTTCTGACTGGGGTATGTTGTTCACAGGGGATGTCTTCTTTGGCACCCGTTCAGGGGCAAAGCGAGAGGGAGCTACCGCCTCTAATTGAACCAGTGACTGGGGCGGCAACCCGGCTGCATCTTGTTTTCTTGCGGCTTTCCTACCTCTAGTCGCAGGATTCACAAGGCGCGGTCGTTGCTTTTCTTGTGGCTCTTTCCCATGCGCTGATGGCTGTGCTACTTCGGGCACTTTTTTATTTGCCGAAGGCTCTTCTTCTTCATTCTGTCTTCCATTTGTTGATGATTGTGCTGTTGCGGATTGCCTTACTATCGTCGCGGGTTGCACTGCTTCAGGTTGCTTTTCCTTCGTTTGTGGTTGCCTTGCTCTAGCTTGTTTTTCATCCGTTGGTGGCTCTATTGATTCAGCTTCCTTTTCCTTCGTCAAGGGTTGAACTATTTCGGGTTCTTTCTCTTTCATTGCGGGCTGTACTGGCTCCGGTCTTCTCGCCTTCACTGGGGGTTGTTTTGCTTCGGGTTGTTTTTCTTTCGTTAGGGGTTGTTCTTCTACAAGTTGATGTGAGATAGATTTGGTGCTCGATGACATCTTTGAAGCACCTTGTGCTTTGTCTGAAGAGATCTCAGCTTTTGGGCAATTGTCATCGGGCTTCTCAGTCTCTGCCAGGCCAACATGGCCAATGTTGAAGCCAGCAGTCGGGAACTCTTCAGGAGGCATGACAAATCCAATAATTTCCTTGCTCTTGACACTTTTCCGCGACATCTTGGCGATTCGGGGGCCAGAACTTGGCTCAGGTTCAGACTTTCGACGTGATTTCGTATTGGCAGATAAGTCCTCCTTTTCGTCGTCAGATGTTGCCAGAGACTCGTGTGGTGTCATTTCTTCGTCGCCGTCTTCGCTGAGTACGACTGGGGGTGCCTTCTTTCGGGTGTGGCGACTTGGGTTTATGCGTCGCCGGGGGAGTGATGCTGAAGATCTATCTTCAGAAAGATCCTTGGCTGAAACTGTGTCATCATTTGGCACAACGTCGTCTTCTGGCCGTTTCCAGCGTTCAGAGTCGTCATCTGAGTCCTGATCCCTAACCTTTTCTGCTGCAATGGGTTCAACATTGTCGGCCGGCGAGTTCTCAAGTTCCTGTGCAGAGAGATGAGACTCGCTTGGCCTCACAAAGCTCTTCGGTTTGCTTTTCTTTTTTGACACAGGCGTGTTTTTTGTATTCTTCTGAGTATCATCAGACACTTCGGAGGCAGGAGCTGGACGAACAAGAGCATGCGATGTGGTGTACGCATCACTTCCTGCCCCTGATGAGGAGGGTCGTGATCTTCCTGCTGATCCTACTCGGTCTCCTTGTTTGCTTTGGGCGAGCATGAGCAATCCACGTCGTTGTCTTGATCTGATTCGGAGCTCCGTTCTTGGTTCTTTCGCAGGAGGGGGTTTATCCCCATCACTTCCGGTGGTCGAAACCTGATCGGCGCTCAGCGTTCGCTTCGTGCCGTGGGGGTCTGGCATTGTTGCCTCTCTAATCTTGGATGGTTTCGAAACCGTGTTTTGAGGGCGTGTTTGGGTATTCTTGGAAATTGGGAGTACATCCTCATCTTCGTCAACCACGATTGGCTCTTGTACTATCTTCCGAGCGGGCTCCTTCACAGACTTCTGAATTGTAGGAATCGCATCACCTCTCGCCTTTTTCGAGTGCGGCAGGCGGGAATCTGTTGGTGGTACTGGTGTTTGGTTGGAAGGTGGAATGTCTTCGCTTTGCGCCAGCCAGTTGAGAAATGCATCATCATCGGCTTCTGACGGCTGTTTTTGGCCTTGGTCAGAGTCCACTGTTTCTGGCTGTAAGGCTCCAGAGGGCTGAGGCCTGTATGGTTTATCTGTACCCGAATCCCGATTACTTCGGGCATCATGAGAGACTTTCTGGGCAGCATTGCCATGAAGTTTTGGTAGGTGAGATTCTTGAGTAAGGAGCGAAATTACATTATCCTCAGCAAGTGCCAGTTGAGGTCTCACTTGCTTTGAGACGTTCGAGCGGTTCTTTGATGTGCCTTCTCTTGGTTGAGGTAGTTCTGGATGCCGATTATGCTCATTTCCAGCGAGCAACTCTCTTAGGGATGCTCTCTGTGTGAATACACGACGGGGGGCTGCCTGACGAGGAGCACTGACCTCCGTCTCTTCAGGGTTGGAAGGAGGCTGACTTCGAGCGGCCGGTATTGAAGATGGGAAAGGCGTAAGAGTTAATGTCGTCCCGAAAAGAGCTCGTGCATGTCCCATCTTGCTAGGTGGCGATTCCTCTCTCTTTCTCCTTTTGGATGACCTTGCATCTTCTGACGGTGAATCCTGCTGCTGGCCAGGACTCTCGGCCATCTTGCGCACCTCATACGGTGAGTGTGGTGAAATGACAGCTCTCCCAATCCTAGATGCTCCTCCGACAAGGTCATTAAGCGGGCGGTGTCGAAGCTGAAAATGAGGTGCATTCTGGTCGTTTCTTGGTGTATGGGTGACTGCTGCAGTTGATCCAGGCGTTCGTGTCCCAGCGTTGGCCCGTCGCTTCTCAACTTCCTTCGCACGCTTATCCAGCAACTCTGTTAGATCTTGTTCTCGCTCCCCAGTGCAGTCCGAAACCTGCACAATAGCAGCACCACGATCCAACTCAAACTCATCGCCAGGCTCGAGGTCCCCGCCTTCCTGCCAATGAGCGTCTCCGATGAAGTGATTTCGGTCATCATATACCATCACACGCCTGTTGAATGTGTGGTATTTGAGAACTCCATCTTGCCACCGTTTTTGCTTTCTCTTTAGGTCGTGCGTGAAGAGGCAGATAAAATCGACCACTGTGGCGGTGGCTACTGCGGAACTTGAAGCCATGACACTTGGTTGAAAGTTCAGTATGACGTTACAAACCTGTTAAAGGTGATCTCATTCAACATTTCGAAACATGAGATAACATTTAATAGCTCGCCAGTTCATGGAGCGGATTAACAGATCTCAGGTTCACTAACACTGGATGGAACGCGTTAAGTTAAATCGAATTGGCTCAAACGGCAGGCAAACGCGACGCCAGATCACGTGCGCCTCCCCCACCAAGATCACTCTTGCTGCCTGGAGGTCACCTACCCTGTAGGCTCGTATTCACTCATGTTCACCAGAATGGAAGTAGGTTCCTTGCCTCCTTTT
This sequence comes from Fusarium austroafricanum, assembly GCA_012932025.1. Taxonomy (NCBI): domain Eukaryota; kingdom Fungi; phylum Ascomycota; class Sordariomycetes; order Hypocreales; family Nectriaceae; genus Fusarium; species Fusarium austroafricanum. The sequence continues at coordinate 22,293 of JAADJG010000210.1, forward strand.
TGCGCTTTGGGCCTGGCGTGTTTGTATTATTCGAAAGACGATAATGTTCTACTGGACAAGATTCATGATCTTTATTATGCTTGCTGGGTCTTAATTAATGCCATTTAGGACAACGGGATGCATTCTTAGCTGAAACATTAATTTATAACATCAAACATGAGCACCTCCCACTCATGCAGTAATGATCAGGGAACATGTTGTGGAAGAAGAAACTCGACTGTCTTACAATATCTGAAGTGCTACTACCCACATAATTGCTTGGAAGTTAATGCCGTTGTTGACTATTCTACACAAAGCATCATGGTCGTCTTGGATGGGACTTGGGCAGCACAAAGCATTTACTTGTGAAGACGTAGTGGCGCAGGGCAGTGGCCTGAGCGGCCACCATAGGTTCTTACAAATGAAATGTATTCTATGGGTATCATGCCTCAATACGTACGGTATCAAATTGTACCAGATGCTAGTAAATACAACGCTGAATGCCACTAAGGAGAATATCGGGCCACTGTTAGGCACATCTCCAACTAACGCCGTTGTGAAAGAAAAACCAAGCCGAGCCATTTTAGATGCAAGAACCATGCTCAATCTGGATGCATATCCCACTCTATCTCAAGTTCCTAGCACAACAACTGTCAAAAGAAAGGATTCATGATGAGACCACTGCTTCAGCGACTCATGTAGTCACTACCTCCGATAGATTCGAGGTCCATTGGGGTAACAGGGCCAGGGCTGCCCATAGGAAGTAGCCTGGGTGATAAGGGTTTGTGAGAACCAGGGGTGGCAAAGCGCGAGTCACGGAGCGGAAGGGAGTCGAGTGATAAGCCGTTTGACTTGTCGCCAGATTTGGCCGAACTACTCAAGATTTCACTGGCAGCCATGCTCGCTTGTGCAATCATGTCTCGTTGATACTGTTGCAATTTGCGACGAAGCTCGGTCTCAGGGTTCGACTGACTGTTTGAGCGAGGGATTGCTTGAGAATCAGGGCCAATGTTGGATGACACGGTTCCAGCCAAATGAGGTCGTAAGTTGGCGTGGCTGCCGTTTCTATTCTCATAGTTGGATGGATAGTATTTCCCCATGGGAAGTGGATTGTCATGGAAGCCTGGGGCAAGGTAGGAAGCGACGGGGGTGTTTGATTGAGACATGACTGAGCTTTGTGCAGGATGTGAAGTGGGGCGGTCCGCGTAGATTGGTCCCGATTCTGAGATAAGACGGCTCATACGCGCGTCTGGGTGATGTTGAAATGGGTGTGGCCGATGCACACGACTGTTGGGATCCTCGTGGAGCGGGAAGTACCCTCTATAGTTCTGTTAGTCCACGTAGAGAGGTGATTGGAGTTAAAGTTGTCTTACCCAGGCAGGTCACCTCTGGCCGACAAAGGTTCGGGAGGCGTGCGTGCGGGAGCGGAAGTGAAACGCTTCAATTGAGGGAGATCGATAGCTATAGGTCGAGCGTGGCTGCGGCTGCGCGGGGTTGAGGGAGCAGATGGAGTGCCAGGAGCAGAGCGATCAATGTCGTCTAAAGAGGGAACATGTAAGTAAAAAAGGATTGGTGAAGCTTTTTGACGACTGAGTGGCCAGTGAGGAGGGCGATGACAACAAGATCGAAAACAGGAAAATGAGGAATAGTACGGGATATAAGAACTTTTTTAAACAAAAGCCGGTAGTGCAGGCGTCACTCAATGGCCCCCGGGATGATTGATGGGACCACTACCCCGCGATGGCTGGGAAGCGAGTGTGGGGAGAGACATCAGTAGCGCGATGCAAGGCCAAATTCCCGTCCAACATTGACTCGGAAATGCTGAAGAGAGGTGGAGAAGGGCAGATGATTGAGGGGAAAAGGAAAGGATGAGCGAAAATAGGAGAGGAGAAATGTGGGAAGAAGGGAAGCGTGACAGGTCAACCAAGAAAGCCGAGTCAGAACTGTTTGCTGTGTTATAGGTAGATGGGGAATCGATTATGGGATGGGAATCTCGAAACGTGGGTGCGGGAGCCTCCCGAGACCTCAATCGCGCCCCCGCGCTTTGCGCCAGTCAATCACTGGATGCATCATTGGTTACTCCAATAACCTGAGTAGCGTTGATAGGCATATGCATCGCGCTATGAGACAGCAGCGCATGTAGCAGCGTGACGGCGGCTGTTACATGATTCGGCCTGGTCAAAACGAAGACCCTTTCTATTCCACAGCATTACATCGATTCGTTGTACATACATTCTATTTGATGGTGTACAACTAGAGTTTATGCCATGTGTCAGGGTTTCTTGGGTTTGTTGAGGAGAACTTGTGACGTCGAACCATTTGCGAAAGGAACGTGTCTCGCTTCGGAGATCTTTGCGCGATGCCAGCTGCTACGTTGAGGGTCGCGGTCTTGGTCCGGCATCAGCGGCCGGAGGAAGGCTCCGACGTTCGGCCTCAAAAAGGTTGAGATCGATCACTCACTCACTTGAGGCCAGGTGATGGAAGATCAATAGAGAGAGAGGTGGGGTAAATGGGCAATCAGGGGTGAAAAGGCTGGATATGGGTTGGATGTGCATTCCAACCATTCCATACAATCAATCAATCGACGCTTACCTGCAAAGTAGGAAGTACGAGAACCGATATCATCCCCATCAAAAAATCCGTCTCTTGCTCGACCTGATCTTGACGGAATCGCCGGGGTATTTCGTCCAGACAGGCTAAAGTCGCCAATATCATCGGATCGAGGACTGTGAGGCGAGTTGGAGTTGGAAAGGTCGGAATTTGCAGACATAGTGCGCCCCGACATTGACGGTCGCAGTCGAGGCGACAGGTAGGGAGATTTGATGGTTCTGGCGAGGCTGGCCATATTGTCCCAGTCGTAGTTGTGAGTCGATGCCTGGATTTTGAGTCTCTGGTCTTTCGGAGAATGAGTATTCGCCTGACTGATAACCCAGCCGGAGTCTTGGAGTAAGCGCCAACGCCGGTGCATGTATGAAATGGTTCAAGAGAAACCAGAAGTTCAGTTCGTGTGGACAGGAATGATGCTCAGGCTCGCGCTCTTGGGAGGGCGGCAGCCGGAGGTATATGATTTACAGTGAGGGGCAGAGGGACAGCCAAGAGAAGTGACAATGGGACCGACAGTGACTTTTGTATGTATTGTACGGAATGCCCGTGGAGAGTAGGACTGCAAACGCAAGAGAGTACGTAGTCAAAGAGGCGAGTAGCTGGAATTGAAGAATGGGATGGCGGCGTTAAGATGGAAAAGGTAAATGAGGTAGGACTCCAATACAGAGTAAGCAAAGTAAAATGAGAAGTGATAAGTGAAGTGTATGCCTGCCTACCTACTTTGGCGAGAAATGAAGGGTTCCAAAGAAAGAAATGAAGATCGAAGGGTTCCGAAACGGTTTTGTTATCGCAAGCGAGTCCACTCTCTCTTGTCAGGACTGATTTGATTGATCTTGGCTCCAGCTCCCGTTCCATCCATCCCAGTCATTATCACCAATCCCAACCTCCAAAAAGTGGGAATCTCAGATGTCTTCCGCTAATCAGGTCCGGAGTGTCTCAAGCGAGGAACGTCGGGACGAGGAGCCAGCCAAAAACCCAAAGCCCAGGGCAAGGCGAGATTTAGTTAGCAGTCCAGCCCGGTTAGGTAGTGGAGTGGATCGTTACGACCTTCTACGACGAGCTCTGCAGCGGGTTTGTCAATGTTTCCGATGCTGCAACCCGCTTTTAAGTATCCAGATCAGCCTCGCAACATGCGGACAGGACTTTGGCAGGTATCTCGCTAGGCTCATGAGGCACAAATGGAGAGGTGACCCTTGATCTGTACCTGGTCGCATGCGCCGTATCCGTACAGACGCCAAGGAAGTACATGCGGGACGACCCTGCGAGCCACTCAAAGCCACCAACACAAACAAAGAGACCAACGCAAGGAGAGTCAGATGAAAGAGACGACCTCTTTCAAGAGGCGAATGAAAGCCCTCGGTCGACGTCCTGACGGCGTAACTGACTAAAGCATTGGTTGGTCCCTGAGATTTACTGTAGGGACCCTTTGAAAACAAACCCCTCCAAACGAGCTTTGGTTGTCTGGGTCAATGACGATGTTTTGCGGTCGCGCATCCGATCCCGCGAATATTTTGGTCTTGGGAGACGCGGACTGGGACACCAAACAGTCACGCTTTGTGGAGAGACAATTTTGTACAAGGAAGGTCGTTCTTAGTTGTGGATAAATGTGACCAATATACGGGAACTTATGATCGCATTTTGCTAACAATTCCCATTCTGGAGATTCGCAATCTTAGGGCTCTCGTATCAACTCAACTTTTCAGAGCACCGTATCAACCGGAGGTGTCTTGATGAGACATTTCATCCAATACGAGCGGTCAAATGTCCAACTATCGTGAGAATATTCCACGTGCTGTCCCTTATCGTTTAACTTACCGCCTTCAAGGTTATGATCAACATGAGGATCGCAGCACAGCTGCCCAACATTGGATCTCTCTTCTCCGCCAGAATCAACAGAGTAACAACAAATCCTTGTACTAAAGCAAAAGCAAACAACGGGCTTTGAGCCTTTGACAAGCGGCCCCCACTTGAAGCTTCCATCAGGCATCTGATCGACGTCATGGCGTCGAAGAGAAGTGTCTTGGCCCGCACGCAAGCGCTGCTTCGTTTCGCCCATGGAAAATCCTCATCCCTTCAGGGACAAGACGAACTAAGATCACGCCAAGGTCGGAGCGGTCGAGCAAGGCCGAACCCTTGAAAAGACCCTTCTGGGTACTTTCTCCCCTCCTCTAAAATCCGTCATAGTCACATCACTTCAGAAGTCATGGAGGCGAACTTGTTTTCCACGATCGACGCTTGCGCCCCTCTTTGCTACATAGGCTTTCTGGTCTGCTGGTGCAACATCCTACTGTACTGTACTACGTGGTGCGGTGTGGTGGTGCGATATCAACGCTGTGGCACGCACATTAGTTACTCTCTCGTCCTTCAGGGAACGAACGAGGGCTTGTATCTCGGGTATTACTAGGGCTTGGCACAAACGGTGTGAACGGGTTGCAGCCTTGGATTATACCCGTGATGATTTCACAACACAACGCAGTGACTGCCCGTTAAATGTCTATTGGCTTAGCAAGTTTGCCCAAGCGCCAGTTATTGGTAGATCTAGCCACCACCATCTTACAAGGTGTTCCACGCCTCACGGGAGGCTGCCGTAGGTGGTTGCACTACTGACTGTGAGATTCTCGATTCAGTTTACATTGATAAAATTGAGCTCAGTACAGCTATTAGTGTTTCAGGAACAGGCAGTCTTTGTCAAAAGAGGAAAGGAAAAGAACAAACAACTAATGGTATCAAAGTCATGTCCAGTACGGCATCGGCATCCCAGCAAACAAACCACCAGTCCGGCCAGCGGACTTCCCATTACTCACTCATTGCCGAATATCTCCACTGTGAGTTGCGTTGTGTATCCCTCATGCAACCACACTCCATCATCATCCGTCTCTTTCTACAGTAAGGAGATTTGATGTGCACGTCTGTTTCTGATTAGACCTTGGCACGACCAGTAAAGCGCGATCGAGTGTCACGGTGCTTCCACCAGTATCCCAGGGCGGCCAAGGTTGCAATGAACCAAAGGAGGGCGCTGGCGAGGTCAATCCAGACAGCGTTCTTCATGCGTCTAACACCTCCGTCACCCTCGGCATCCTCATTGATGTACATCTGCGGGTATCACTGTCAGAAAAATGCCTTTGATCGTCAGTAAGCACTTGATAGCGTACCTTGCCAAAGATGCCGAAGAGGGCAATCCAGAGGACGAATAGAATGAAGTCCCATATCGCGACAGCCAACCCAGCGATACGCAGGACAAAGGGAATAAAGTAGAGAACACACGTCACGGCAGAGATGCTACCAACTACCACGGCGTAGACCTGCACATTCGCACTTGTGTCAGCACTGTATTTGTCCAATGTGCAATTGCATACACATCAACGAACGGAATCCACTCACCCATTTCGAGTCAGAGTATTTGCCCTCCTTGTTTGCGTGGTGAATGTCGGTACCATACAGACCACAGGTGGTCAGAGCCAGCGCAAACAAGCACAAATGGATGGTGGAAAACACCACATAGCTAATAGCCATGTCCTTGATACCCATGGTTGCTGTTGTGCGTCGGTAATTTGAACGGGAGCGCGTAAAGGGGTGCGTATTATAGGGAAGATTGGCGAGGATATCGTCGGTAGAAGCGGGTCAGTTATTAATTGAAAGAAAGAGGTTCGTAGGTTTATGCAACAGGTAGAGTCAAATGGGCTCGTCACTGGCGTACCAAAGTTAACCTTGACAAGCAAAGGGTTGACCGCTTAATTAATAGCGAGGGGAAGCCTCTGCCGTCATTCCTGCGATCATAGTGAGATCGTCCAAAAATTTAACAGATTTTAATTTACCCTTGGAAATTGTTGTGATTCATTGACATGACCTATGACGTAGTTAGTTCAAAGCAAGCTTGTTTTAGTTGATGAATGACCCCTGACACGGACACTGGACCCTGACCTCTAGAGGCTCCGGATTATTCAACCTCCCAGTGGTTGAGGATACCCCTCATGATCCCCTCGGGCCCCTCAACCATGGAACAGTATCAAATTACTTGTAGTTGTGAGCTTGTGGATAAAATATCTAGTACGTAGTAATTTCATTTGCAATTTGCAATTCTCAAACTTTAACTTTCTTAGCGTTTCAACTGTGTGATGTTAGCCCAAGACAATAGCTTATCTTATCTTACACTCCAATCGCTCGCCTTACCATCGCTCTATATATGAACCACGGAATTTCCACGTAGAGCTCAGTGATTTGCAAATTTGCTAGAATAAAAATTCTATTTCGATCAGGCGCTCCTTGACAAATTGTAGCGGAGAAGCGAAGACTTCTCAATGTTTGAAGTCACCCTGAGGTTTACTCCACTAAGCGTAGTTAATGGCATCGCGTGACACTCTCGTGAGTGGCTGACCGTCACGATGAGGCTAATAGAACTCAGAGTGACTTGAAAATCACATGTTTGTTTGTAAGGGCGACAAGTGAATAGATCAAGATTTGCGTGAAGTCCAACTTTGTTTGTTGAAGATTGGTGTTAGCAACGACTAAGGATACGGAAGATGAGTCTGATCGGATAAATTCACAACCAACCATCTTACAGATGAGACGGTCTCCACCGTTTGCTGAGGATAGCATTGTTGCCTGAGACGCTGGAATAAGCATATCGCAGGGCTATGTTAACTTATTTACCTGATCATGATTCTGCGGCGATAGTGTTGGAGTGTTAGTGTTGACTGGGAATAGGGTAATTGTCGCTTCACCCGAGAACCGGGCCCGCCAAGGAACATACATAGGCAGCATCATTGAGCTTGTCCTGGAAAGCCTCAAGCAAGACGGCGGTTCCAGGAGACGCTAAACTTCCAGGTTAACAACGGATAGAAACCCCTCAAATGCGTAATGAGAAACACGAGCATGCGAAGTTGAAAATGCTCGGATTAGCATTACCATTGATTGCATCGGATTCGCTTATGAGTACCTAGACTGAACGACCCATAAACTATTGGCTACCAATCCATGCTTAAACCACATGTCGACCAGCCAGGGAGGGGGCTGTGTTAGTGAGTCAGCCAACTCAATACACGTGAGCAGAGCCGCATGCAGAGCCGCATCTGAGGGAATCGTTAGATCGTCTGTCTGTAGGGCTACGCGAAATATGAGGCGAATTCATAAGTGGCTAAGCGAGACTAAATTGAATTGAAATGAGGGATTAGCTCCTCTAAGCAGCATGCCTGGCTGTAACTCCTTGTTATCGAGGCTCCATCTAGTTAGCTCATCACATCGCCTCACATATGAGGGACTATGCCATCATTATTGTTACTCCATTATGGCTGCCTCCTTCCTAATAAACAAATGAAGGTTTCCGACATTGCGGAAGAAGAAGGAGCTAAACATTCTGTCAAGAGGGCTATGCTAGATTAATCCCCTGAGGCACACTTCTTTTCATCCTATCCGCTTCGTTTCTGAAGCAAACTTCGCTATCACAGCCAGCTTCGTACTCCCAATAACACCTCCGGGCTCGCTTTCAAACAGGAAACCATCGCAGCTATGGTATCAACGGTGGGACGGTTGTTGTTGCCTCCAAGGCTCATCCCCTGTGCTTACCGGCTTTGGCATCGTCTCGTGTGATTTCACGTCAAGTAGCTACCTACAATGGAGTTGTTGCGGTATGTTCCCCGTAACTTACAGTAAGGTCTCTGGATCTCTTACTCTCAACAACTCCTCTCGATCATTATTGAGGTATATAAGCTAGAGTAGGACCTCCCCATCTCTCTCACCATCAAACCATCAAACCATCAAACCAACATTCCAACTCTCTCACCATCAACTCAAGCATATCTTGATACCTCGCATACCAACAATCACACACACTTAATCGAAGACCCAGCTCTTGATCCTTCAACACTTACACTACCAGTCAAAATGGCTTGCTTCAACTCGTGAGTTCAAGCATACTCTTCATTGTTGTGCGAATCCTAACCAGTTGTAGTGCTTCTTCTTCGTCCACTTCTTCCGCCGGTAACCGTGGCCAACTTGTCGACTCTATGGCCCTCTCCCAGTGGCAGTGTGTATGTGATCTGAACTTTGGAGACATCCGACACAATACTAACCTTGACAGTGCCAGTGCGGCCACGGCTGGCAGGGTGTCGCCGTGAATGATCTTTGCTGCTCTTGTTCCGTCCCCCGCTGCAAAAGCTGCACCTACTGCTAGACTTGAGGAATCAAAACTCGGTGTTACTTCAACGCTGCGATTCTTACCTAGGAAAATGGTGCAGTATGTATGAGTAGGAGGACAGGGGGGCCTTTGTCTTTGGAGTTGGAGGACTCTTGAATTGGGCTTTGTTCAAAAGTACTGGTCTTTCAAAACCTAGAATGGGTGCTCGCGCTTAGATCGTTTTGTCAATTCCAACTATACACTCTCTTTAACATCAGGTTTCCAGGCGTGATTGTCCATTGTTAACCATCCCAACGATTATGATTGACAAAAGAAGAGACTCCTAGAAAACGCGAAACCCTAACTCATAGCTTCTATCTCCAGAAAATATGTTCCTTAACAGTTATTGGTAGCATAACTTGTTCCAAAGTTAAAAGGTATGAGTTTGGCAGGTTGACTTACACGTCAAGTCCTGGACCGAGGCATGATTGATGACGCCCCACATCTTCGACATCAACACCTAACCGCCGTGGTTCCACGTCTGGCTTCTTCACAAGAGAATCAACTCAAATTACCTAACAGAGCCTCACTGTGCATACTGTCTTACTAGTTTCTCCCGTATCCAAGCCATGGTAGATCTCGGTCCCCCTTTTCACCCCATCGCCGGCCTTCCGAACTTCCGAGACCTCGGAGGCCATCCGCTTCCCATAAAGTCCCGCCCCGGTTACACAATCAAGTCCGGCCTTGTCTTCCGTTCAGCAGAGCCGTCTCGTCTCACCGAAGACGGTGTTTCGGCGCTTCAGGATCTCAAGATCTCTCACGTCTATGACTTGCGCTCCCGAACAGAGATCGAGCGCTACGCCACAGGCACCCGTGAATGGCCTGGTGCCCAACGGGTCTTCACTCCAGTATTCTTAGATGAGGATTACGGTCCGGAGGCCATTGCGTTGCGCTTTCGGAACTATACTGCTGTGGGAAGTCAAGGCTTCGTCGAGGCTTATCGAGGAATCTGGGAGACGGGAACAAATTCCATCAACACTATCCTCTCACACCTAGCCAAGCCGGATCCTTCACCTCTACTCATCCATTGCACTGCCGGCAAGGATAGGACTGGAGTAATCTGTGCCTTCATCTTGTCAATATGTGGCGTAGACGACCAGACAATCGCACACGAGTATGGCCTAACAGAGGTTGGGCTTGGTGACTTTAGAGAGGAGCTCCTGGCTGCTGTGATGAAGAGTCCTGAACTCAATTCGAACCCCGAAGGTGCTAAACGACTGCTTGGAGCAAAACCTGAGAATATGCTTGCGGCTCTAGAAGCACTTCGCAAAGAGCATGGCTCAGTGGAAGATTATGTCGTTAAGAATTGCGGGCTGTCAAAGGATGACCTCGAGCAGATTCGAAAGAACTTGATTGTCCCTGAGAGCAGTCATCAATCTTGATGACGAGTATACTCCATGGTCTCTCTGATCTGAAGTAATGTCAATGAACACCCAAGATTATATGAACGTCTATGTCAATAGCACCAATAATTTAGCAATATTCATGTAGATTCTCATCACATACAGAAATGCAAGCGCTGTTCTTCATCATCTCATCATCTCTGGACGAGTATATAGTCCATGTCTAATTAGTACACGACCTAATACATGGCGTTGGTATTCGTATTATACAGTTACGCCTCTTAAGCCACCCATCCATATCCCATATATATTCATACACTTCAAGGCACCGACGTAGGAATCTTGACCAACCCACGCTTGCGGTCCTCGAACGGCGCACCATACCGCCATCCAGTTCCTCTTCTCGACCGGCCATCGCGGCCGACATCGTCAACGTTAATCTCCTTAAATCGGAACTCGTAACGGTCTGTCTTAACTCGCTTTGTTCGCTCCTCCTCGCGCTTACGATCGTTCAGGATCTTCTGGGCAATTTTGTCCTCGTCCGCTTGGGTGGTCTCCTTGAACTTTGCCAAGGCCTCCGGGCGGGGAGAACCCTTAATAATGTCTCGTTCCATCTTGATGAGTTCGGGTTGGGGTGATCGATCATCGGCAGAGAGCATCTTATCGTGGAAAGCCTTAGCAGCATCTTCTCGCGTAAAGTGTCGGGATTCTGATACGGGCTGGAATAGTTGTTGCATAGTAAGGTTGTGTACGTGGATCTCGTTGATAGGCTCGTGAGGCACGTTCTCTCCGCCTTCCTCGAAGTGTGTCTTGGGAAGCATCCTCATTACAGCCTTAGCATAAGGTGTTGCTAATTGCTTGCCCTTGAAGTTGGTTAGCATTGCTATTGAATATAGTAGAATGGCAAGTCCAAGATCAGATGATGCTATCAGAGTATACAATTGTATAACCATGTAGGTGTCTTCAAGACTAATCGAAAATTTTTGTTTGGTCTCATCATATAGCGTGGAAGAAGAGGGAATGGTTAGGGATAGTATAGTACTCACTTCAGACATCCACTGCTTCTCAACTTCCTTTAATCGCACGACAGCGGCAACTCTCCTCACGTCGATGTGCATTTCAGCAGACACCGCCTTCAGAGACTCTCCCCTTGCCCTCACTTTATCATAGATAAGTTCCCGTGTAGCATCAGAAAGCACGGGCTGACTTCGGAAGAGAGGGTTGAGAGGAAAAGGCTGATCTTGGTGAGGACCAAGATAATTGGGATTGTTGCCAGCCTCGGCAAGATTCCTGCCACCACCATCATTTAACCACTGGAACATCATCGCACGACCCTTGCTCATCTTCTCGCGGCATGGTGTTGTCGAGAAAGTTCGGAGGAACGGGGAGGAGGAGCTCCTCGTGGAGAGAGACAGAGAGATGGTGGCATCGAGGCCAGCCAGCGGCGTCGATGCACCGCGCACTCGAGGAGGCATGGTTACAGCAGCTTCAGATGCTCTCTGACTGTCTGCTGCATTACATGCGACCCAGGACCAATTGATTAGAATTGGTTGGATGAAAGGTCGGAAAAGGCTGGGCTTGTTTAGAGTTGTTTAATGTTGCTCGTCCAGTGCAGCAATTTTTCAGCCGGTCACCACGGAAGCTCAATTTTCCGTCCGATATTGGACCCACACTACCTAATGGAATTGGGTCATCGAGCATGCCCAACTTACATATTGAAGTGGGACAAACTCCTTTATTTGAAGAAAAATTAATAGAATAGGATAGCACTCGTGTCTCTCTGAAAAGGTTGCTGGGACATTCAGAGTTCTTATGTTTTGCCTATTTTAATAAACCCCACCTTAATGCTCGGATCTCCCGCGGTTCATCAACAAACACAGCATGAACTCCCTCTCATGTCAACTTGAGGGTGTATGCAAGTCATCTTCAAAGTCCGATGGCATTATAAACATTGGTATTCGTATGTACTGTTACCTGCGCCATTATGTTTGCAACCATTACACAACTCCCTTTTTACCCAGTTCCCAACAACTATCAAATGTCCAACATTAATCCAATGATGAGAACTATGGGTAGCGAGTAGATAGATCATTGAGACAACTCATGTTTACTGTTGTCTCGGCAGGTGAATAATACCAATGACTCGTCTTCGATTTTCCCATCCGAATTGAATCAGAACGCTGTAGCCTGAGCTAATCGCAACAGGCCAAATCGAGTTGCGTGTATTCATGCATGTAGCTTCTTATAACCAACTGAAGCTATCAACCAGGGTTGGTCATTGAGAGACGGTTCTTCTTAGCTTTAGCCTTCGCTGCTGCGACCGCAGCCTTCTTGGTCGCCTCGTTCTCCTCGGCCTGTTGGGAAATCTCCTTCCACTTACGCCAGCCGTCAAAGTCGATGAGGGCCTGCATGCAACCCCATTCCATCACTTTGCGCTCAAGCCAGACAAAGTTGACCGGCTGTGTGTTCAGTTAGCAACACGTAGTATTATTCTGCCACTGAGGGAAACGTACCTTGGTTAAAAAGTCGTTACAGCCAGCGCCTAGAGCTTCGTGTCGGTCACTCTGCAATGAGCTGGCGGTCAAAGCGACAATAATTACGGGGCTCTTGAACAGAGATGGGTTCTCAAGACGGTCCTTATCGTCGAGTTCGTCTGGGTTTTCCGTCGTTACTTCGCCGTCGGGGGAAGATGAAAAGACACCAATGGAGTTAACTCGTTCCAATCTTCGGATCTCGCGAGTTGCATCAAGTCCGTTCATGACTGGAAGCTGGATATCCATCAGAACCAAGTGAAAGCCACCGCTCCTCCACTTCTTAACAGCATCTCGTCCGTTCATGGCAGTGGACCATCGCACTTTCAGCCGCTTCACGAAGGCCTCCAAAAGTTTCAGGTTGATAGGGTTGTCCTCCACAATCAGGACATTAATAGGAGGCACGCCACCATTGAGCATGCCTGGTGGTAAGCTCGGATGCTCGGCCTTTTTGCTCTTCTTGGTTTTCGCCGTGGGTCGAGGTGAAGCTGGCCTGACCGGAGGTGTCGAGACACGTACTGTTGAAGGCTCGGGGGCGGGTGGTGTCGGTAGAGG